>CM040246.1:193986987-193999345 GCA_022545495.1 Chrysanthemum lavandulifolium
AGAAAAATGGTATTGAGCTCAACCTCTACCTTGGGAGGTAGAGGGTATTTATAGTGTCTTACAAATAAACGCCACCTACGGGTGTGGATCGGGCATACAGTGGGTAAAGACCCGTCCGTCCTCCACGATGTTACTTAACAAACTACTAACTAACATATCATAACTACGACTACGAGCTTTCTATTGAATGCTTATACTGAGGTGATCGACTCTTTAACGATCGAATTTTCTAATTCCTAACAATCTCCCCAAGGAGGTCACCTCAATTTACAATGAATACAAACAGATATTACATTAAATAGTTCTAGGATTCTTGATTAAGTCCTTTGCTCAAGCTCGTAGTCTTTGAATCTTCATTATTGCATGTTTGGGAATTCCAGTGGAGGTCTTTAACCGATCCACGCGAATGATTGTCGAGCGTGCTTTGAGATCATCATCATATTAAATCTCGACTCTTCCTTTGTGATGTTGGTATTATGTGATGTTGTGACTTTTGGACCGATGAGTGTAAATACTCATCATTTTAGTCAAATCTGAGCGCAAAGCGTTTAAAATGCTCGAAATGCATCAAACACGAAAATATTCCAAAGTGCATTTTATATGTTTCGGATGCAAAATGTTCAAAATCGGATGAAAAACGAGCAAAGTTTGCATAATTGGCGATTTAGGTCCCCGACTTTCGGAAAATGGCAAAATCGGTCCCTAGGCATTTATTTTAAAAGAAAAGTCACCAAAGATCCTTTTGGAATCATAAATTGTCATATTTAGTCCTTTGGTGAAAAGTTCCAAAATATTTGATAATTTATAGTTTGGTCCTGGATTTTTAAAATGGTCAAAATTAATCCTTGGAATTTCACAATTGGCAATAATGGTCCTTGGATTTTGGAGATTGTCAAAACAAACCCTTGATTGCTCTTCATAATTCTGATTTGGTCCTCGGAATTTTAAACTTTACATTTTGGTCCTTATGCTATTATTTCCACAAACCAACGGATCCATATAAACCAAGCCCAATCCAAAATCCCTTGGCCCAATCATTTTACCCGATCCATTACCCAACCCGACCAACCCAAACCCAACGTTTAAAATATAATAACCGCCCCTACTTCCTGTCTTCCCGACAAAATTATACGCAACCCCCACCTCCGATACCACCAACATCCACCCTACTTCACACCTTGTCTCCCCACCTCACCTAACAACCCATTGAATTTAATGCACCTTGTCCCATCTCACGATATCAAACCCGTTTACGCGCCAAAATGCATAAATGGCGGGATTACTTACGCACATCCAATGGTCAATTTTAATCTTTGGGAAGTGTCTAGAGAGAGAGAGACAGTTTGGTGCATAAAAGAAGGAGAAGCAAAGGAGAAAAGAGTAGTTAGTTTATTTTACAAAAGTGTATGTCGTTTTAATATTATTATGCCTTAATTAGTTTCTCAATTGTATTTTCAAGTTATTTTGTACTCAACTTAGTAGTTCCAGTGTATTAAAACTTTTATCAAGTTTCAATTCAAGTTTTAGTTCAAGTTTCATATTTCTTGTCCATTGTTACAAATTTGGGTTTCAAGTTCTTAAGTTTCAATCTCTAGCAGCTTATTTATAAGCTCACATAAGTCTATGCAAGCTTATTATAGCTCTGTGTAAACTTATAGTTAAGTTCTAAGCTATTTTGGAAATTGGTCAACACAAGTCAAACTTGGAGCAAAATTGGTGCAGGAATGATATGGGTTGGTTCGAATTTGAAATGGGTATAATTGGAAGCAATGGGTTGGATTTGATAGGTTAGTGTTCTTGGTTTCACTGCTTGGCAAGCCATTGTGGCTAGGGGCGTGTGTAAGTTCAAGCTCATTTTAGCATAATCTGTTTCGGTGGTGTCGATGGTTGAAACCTGTTTTAATAGCGATATTTAAGTTAGTATTAATCGGTTTGATCATAATTTATGCTTGTTCAATCCTTAGTTCGGTTGTTGTTTGCTTATCAGTTGAATCAAGGGGTGTTTGGATCCATGGCTTAATCTGTTTTTAAGGTTGTTCAGTGTTTGAGATCAGTTGGTTCATATTTGTTTAGTCCATATACACTCATATCAGTATTAGTTTTGTATCTGCTAGTTCAAAAAGTCAAAACATCAATGAAATCTGTCTAAACTCTTAACTGTTGTGGATTTGGATTTGCAAAATCTTAATTTGTGTTTAGAAGTCTTAAACATAGCTTGCATTAGTGTCATTACATCATATTTAATCTAAATCGATAAATCATTTGATCTCAAAATCCACAAAAGTCAAAGTTCATATCTGTTTCAAAAGTCGAAATGGTGTAAAAGCGGTTTTATGCAGATTTTGCGACAAGTGCACCTTATGCATTTTGCATAGTCAAGGTCGATTTTTGGTTTAGGCGTAGTCTGTTAGGTGGTCTTCAAGGCCACATATCATTTTAGCTAAAACTTTTACGAGAAGCTTGTGCATAAGCTCAAAGTCGGTCTAGTTGCCTGCTCACATTCTCACCTAAAGCGAGTTTTCCTCAGATTTGTGCAAGCTTGCACATGGATCATTAGAGCTTCCCAAGGTCTGAGTTTTGGTTTGATAGGTCTCACCCAGGTCTATTTTAGGTCTTAATATTTGGATTTTGATTTTAAGCTTATTTGAGTGCTTATTTTGTGACTGCAAGTAGGTGCGAAAATTGTTTTAGACTTTAGTTAAAATCATCAAATCATCAATCTTACAATTCAGTAGCTATGGCTTGTTGTTTTTAGTTGCATTTGAGTTATTGTAGCATAGTTTGGCTTACGTAAAGCAGTTGGTGCTTGTTGGTCTTCATTTAGCTTATTCGCGCTTATTTATAAACACTTGACACTTGATTTCAAATCCTCCATATAAGCACTGTTTTCCATTTTCTTAGATTCCTAATATAATTCTAGAGTTTTCCTGAAATTTTGATTTTTCGAGTTGATTTGCTATTTTCTTAATTTAAAGTAGTTTTAAGCATTTTGATTATCTTTTAATACAAAAATTAAGAAAAAGTTCAAAAATAATTTTTCAATTTTCTCAGTTTAAGAAAAATATAAAAAGCATAAAAAGATTTTCCTTATTTTTCCTTTTTATTTGGTATTTTCACCATTTAAATTAGATTAAAATAGTTTTAAATTAGTAGAAAATCCAAAAATAATCGAAAAATACAAAATAGTTTTGAAAATTCTATTTTGATATTTTAGATTTTCTAACTCTTAATTTTATTTTTCTAGCTTTATTTCACATTTTCTTGTATTCTAGGTAATTATTTAATAGTTAAAAATAGTTTTAATTAGATAATTAGTTATAAAAATAATTTTCTTTTTCTATAAATTTTCTTTTATCATTAGGTTTGTAAAATATCATTTTCATATTTTTAGGATTAATATTGTGTAAGTTTCACATTTTTATTTCAGACGTCGCGTAGTTTTTAATTTCGGTTTGTAAAACATAAAAACAAAACATCATTTTAATTATAGTGATAGCGTTTATTTAATAAATTTATCTTTTAATTTCCTTTAATTTGCATTTAAGCCGTTGTAATTTGTTGGCTTTTACGTAGTTATAATAATCTAAAATCTCTTTTCCATTCAAATTCCTCGATCACTACACGTTTGATAATCCATTGCATAGCTCATTTGGGACATAACGACCGGGAGACTCTATACTCCTCGAGATCTTCATTGCATTCGTGCTTGAGCGGTTTAAAGGCGATTCGGATCCGCCATTCACAAGTGGCGAGCTTGAGTGATTTAGCTTGTTGTTTGGCACGCATCAAATTTTTGGCGCTTGACTGGAGTCAGTCTTGATCTATCTTCCGTTTAGCAGATTAGTTGTTTGGATACTCACTCTTTGTTCATATCATCCATATCTATCTATATATATATCCATATTTTCTTATAAAAAACCAAAAACCCAAAAACCAAAACGTATAAAACACAAAAATATTTTTCCTTTTGTTTCTATATATGTATCAAAATAAAAATACAAAAGATTCGTCGTTTTCTTTAATAATAACAACTTAAAAGATTACCACATAAACCAAGGCGGTGCACTACCTAGCTGGGGTGCGACCATAATAAGTTCCCGAACTAAAGATTTAAAACTTGCCTTTGTGTCCTTGTGATTGGTGTACCTTTTCAAAGAAGCCATTCATATTGTGATTATTGGTTAAGTTCATTGTTGTTTTGCCTCGATTTTGTGTTAATTGATTTTGTTGTGATATCTCGTTTGAACCGTAAAACCCATAAAGATTCTTCTCACCCCAATTTTTATAAAACGTCTTCATAATTCCCATTCTCATCTAAAATATCTTCATAATTCCATTTCTCCTTAACTCGAGGTCCCTTAGAGTTAACTCTAGTGCATCATCTTTTCGTTCTTCTAGATCATTGAGTCCTTTGCGTGATCTAGTAGAAATTCAAGAAGACGTTCGTGAGCGTCGTCGCCCAAATAGTCGAACCGAGATTCGCACTATTTCAAACAACAATATGGCGACGAACGTACTATGGCGGAAATGCTCCAAGCACCCACCGAGGGTTATGGAGATGCCATCATTCTTCCGATAATCAACTCGATCACTTTGAATTGAAGACACAGTTGATCCAACTTGTGTCTACAAATCAATTCACAGGTTTGATCGTGAAGACCCGTATGCACACATCCGTTGGTTTAACAAGTTGACTTCGACTATCAATTTCAAGGATGTGCCTCAAAAGTCATCAAGTTGATGCTTTTCCCATTCTCACTGAGGGCGACCGGTTGGGTGGAAAAAGAACCCCTCGATCTATCGAAACTTGGGAGGATCTTGTCCAAAAGTTTGTCAATTACTTCTTTCCTCCATCAAAGGCGACTAATCTTAAAAATGAAATTTCGGATTTCGTCAAAATTTCGATGAAAACTTTGGAGAGGCATGGAGAGATTCAAAGATCTCCTCGGAAATGCCCCATCATGAATTCACGGAGCTTCAACAAGTCAATATCTTTACAATAGGTTGAGCGGTAGCGATCAAGATTCCTTGAATGCACCGACGGTGGCAATATCTTGAATCGTAAGCCTAAAGATGTGATTGAGATTTGTGAGCAAAATCAAAGTTCCTATTTCTGCAACAAAGTCAATACTCCTAATACTCCTTCTTCTTCATCCGGTAACTCTTCCGGTTAAGCGGCTCCGATATTGCTCTAACGGATGCCATCCGTTGTATGATTAAGGATGTTAAGGAAATCAAAAGCGAAATTCATAAGCTGAACCGATCAAAGCCGTAAACAAGGTGTGTGAAACTTGTAGTGGTCCACATGCGTATTATGATTGTCAAGCAACCGATGCTTCCTTTACCAAGCTCCGTAGCTTCGGTAAACCACAATCAATACCGACCACAGGTGATCCTCATCACCGTGCACCTAACGGTATGACACCACCGGTTTTCCTCCTGCAAAACCATGGCAATCAAAATCGCTTTGTTCCGAATCAAGGACAAAATTTCAATAACTCTCAAAATTTCAATCAAACCGGAACAATTTCAACCAACCATATCAAGCTCCAAATCATCAAAGTTATCAACAACCTCCTCAAGCTCCCATGCCAAATGACTTCATGAAAATTCTTGAGTCAAGCATACGTTCAATGCAAACTCGGATCAATAACATGAGAGTTGAGCTTAAAAGGAAATTGATACCACAATGTCTCGGCAGACAAATGAGTTAAAGAATATGATGAGCGGTTTCATGAACATGAATATGAACAAAGCTTCATCATCTTACGGAGGACTCCAAGCAATACTATTCCCAATCCGATGCCGAGTTGAAAGCCGTCACCACTGTAGTGGTAAGGCGACAATGGACCTTCGACTCCTATGCCCCTCCTCCTGTGGCATTGAGTCAAGTTACCAAGGAGACAACGGACAAGGTGCATTATTCAAGCCCACTTGGCACAAGACACATCCCGCTTCGGTAGTCAAGTTTTAAGTCCGAACCCGAAGTTCGAAGAAAATTCCGAGCGAATGACTTCCATCCGGCTCAAAAGTCTAGTCGACTTCCTTACCCATCAAGAATGAATGATGAGAAGCTCAAAGACAAAACAAAGAGCAAATGGAAAAATTTTCCAAATCTTCAATGAGCTTCACTTTGATATAAGCTTCGTTGATGCTCTCGTTCTAATGCCTAAATTTGCATCCACGCTTAAAGGCTTACTCACCAACAAAGATAAGCTATCGAGATGGCTAAAACTCCTCTAAATGAGCAATGCTCGGTGCCATTCTTAATAAGCTTCCGAAAGCTTGGAGACCCCGGCCGGTTTTAATCCGTGTGATTTCTTGGGGATGTTTCAATGCTCGCCTTGGCGATCTTGGCGCTAGCATTAACCTCATGCCACTCTCAAGATGGAAGAAATCGTCCCTTCCTAAACTTTCATCCACTCGTATGACACTCGAGCTAGCGGACCGCACTGTAACTCGTCCACTGGGATAGCCGAGGATGTCGTGATGAAAGTGGGAAAGTTCACTTTCCTACCGACTTTGTTGTAGTAGACTTCGATCACGGATCCTAGAGTTCCCTTATCTTGGGAGAGCTTTAAGAGAGCAGTCGTGCTCGATTGATGTGTTTCTTTGAAGAGTTGACCATACGGGTTGACAACGAAGAGCTCGCGTTAAATATCAACTAGAACTCCAAACCTCAGACAAACGAGTGTTGCCACAATTGATCAAAGATCCGAAAGATTCAATGCAACACTCTCAAACTTCACGGTTAAGAGGAGTTTTCAAAAGCGTCGAGCTTAAAGCTTTGAAAATCAACCCCGGTTCAAACAAATGGTTTGAAAGTGGTACCGGAAGTCAAGAGTGTTCTTGATGATGATGATCTTGATTCGAGACTTCATCTAAGTGGTGGATATTGCTAGCTCTAAGAGCACACCACTTGTCCCACCTCCGGAATCGGTTTGTCGCATCGAGATTGTTAACTCGTGGATGAAACCAAACTCTTTGGTTTCATCCGAAATGGATGATGATGTTTGTGATCCAATGGAGACATTCTTCCCATTGATGAATTGCTCAAAATGATCCATCATCCTCTAGTCTTATTCCCGACTCTTCCATCCCTTCTTCCATCCCCGATGAGGAAGATGACAACTTTGGAATGAAGTCGATGCATTTCTTAGTGATGAGTCAATTCCAATGGAATTGATAACACTTACCTTGATCAGGAGGAGACATCCTTTTTACGGAAAGTCGTTGATTGAAGAACCATTTCCACCCTCCCTACCGGACATCTTCTTGACAATCACCATCTAAGCTTCAAGTTTAAGCTTAAAGATGTCAAAGCGGTGATTTGCTTCTCTCACGAGGAATGGACTTGCATTCTCATGTACGTCTTTATTCCATTCTTCACAGATGGTGTGGTTGCTCTTTCCCTTTTATCTTGCGGAATGAGGACACCATCTTTGACCCCGTATCATCCCCTTATAGTTTCTACTATTAACAATACGGTTATATCTCATCGTGTGGAACTTTCGATGTTCATATGTTTATTAACATTGTGAGCGAAAGTCCGATCGAGATTGGTTTTCCGTAACTTTCCCCATGAACAAATGAATTCGGGTCGAGTCAACCTAGCGACTCGGTAATCAAAACAATAGCATGCCATATGGGTTGTCACCCATATTTACGAGTATCTTAAGTTTGTTACGGTTAGCCATTCACAAGTGGCTAGCTTGTGTGACAAAACTTGGTTTAGCTTCTTCTTTCTACTTTCTACCACCCTAGTGTGGGGGGGTTGCCCACATGTTTTGTATATAAGTCTTAAAAAAAAAAAAAAAAAATCTTCTTTCTAAATAATGGCCGTAGTATTTCCCTTTCACGTTCTTTGTTTCGCATAAGCTAAGGTACTTTGAATATTGAGGGCAATATTCATCTCTAGTGGGGGATTCTCACGAATTTTATCATGTAATTATACCCCGATCCCTGTTTTTGGCCAATTTTTTTTTTGGAGTAAGTGTTCTACACTTACTCAATTGGTTATCGATCCGCCTTGTCTAATAAACAAAAGGATTGGCTAATCCAGAGCAAACGGCTCTTGGTAAAGATATCTCAAATCCGTTGACGCTTGCAATTTGCCCAAAATTGTATGGTATTCATTTCACCATATCCTTAAAAGTGAAGAGTTGGCTAGCCCGCAAGATTATGGCTTGTGGTAAAGGCGTGGAAAAACCATAATTGGTAATCGACTCACCAAAGATAATATTGATAATTTATCTAAGAGTTGGCTAGTCCGAAGCAAACGGCTTCGTAAAGACAAATCAAATCCGTTGAAGTCGGTGGTTTGCTCAAAATCACATGGTTATCTGTACCATGGTTCTTACTTGAACCGAAACATTTGGCTACTCCAAGTAATGGCTTTTGGTAAAGAGATTGAAATCCATTAGTTTTTCAAAAGATTGCTAGGGACTAGCAATAGTTTAGTGTGGGGATTGATGAGTGTGTAAATACTCATCATTTTAGTCAATCTGAATCGCAAAACGTTTAAAATGCTCGAAATGCATCAAAACACTGAAAATATTCCAAAAGTGCATTTTATATGTTTCAGATGCAAAATGTTCAAAATCGGATGAAAACGATCAAAGTTTGCATAATTGGCGCTTCGGTCCCAGACTTTCGAAAATGGCAAAATCGGTCCCTAGGCATTTATTTTAAAAGAAAAGTCACCAAAGATCCTTTTGGAATCATAAATTGTCATATTTAGTCATTTGGTGAAAAGTTCCAAAATATTTGATAATTCTGATTTGGTCCTCGGATTTTTAAAATGGTCAAAATTAATCCTTGAATTTCACAATTGGCAATAATGGTCCTTGGATTTTTGGAGATTGTCAAAACAAACCCTTGGATTGCTCTTCATAATTTACATTTTGGTCCTGGAATTTTAAACTTTACATTTTGGTCCTTATGCTATTATTTCCACAAACCAACCGGATCCCATATAAACCCAAGCCCAATCCAAAATCCCTCGCCCAATCATTTTACCCGATCCATTACCCAACCCGACCAACCCAAACCCAACGTTTAAAATATAATAACCCGCCCCCTACTTCTGTCTTCCCGACAAAATTATCTCGCAACCCCACCTCCACCACCAACATCCAATTTACTTACACCTTGTCTCCCCACCTCACCTAACAACCCAATTGCATTTAATGCACCTTGTCCACGTCTAAGATATCAAACCCGCTTTGGCGCCAAAATGCATAAATGGCTGTGATTACTTCTGCACATCCAATGGTCAATTTTAATCTTTGGGAAGTGTCGAGAGAGAGAGAGACAGGTTGGTGCATAAAGAAGGAGAAGCAAAGGAGAAAAGAGTAGTTAGTTTATTTTACAAAAGTGTATGTCGTTTAATATTATTATGCCTTAATTAGTTTCTCAATTGTATTTTCAAGTTATTTTGTACTCAACTTAGTAGTTCCAGTGTATTAAAACTTTTATCAAGTTTCAATTCAAGTTTTAGTTCAAGTTTCATATTTCTTGTCCATTGTTACAAATTTGGGTTTCAAGTTCTTAAGTTTCAATCTCTAGCAGCTTATTTATAAGCTCACATAAGTCTATGCAAGCTTATTATAGCTCTGTGTAAGCTTATAGTTAAGTTCTAAGCTATTTTGGAAATTGGTCAACACAAGTCAAACTTGGAGCAAAATTGGTGCAGGAATGATATGGGTTGGTTCAGAACTTGAAATGGGTATAATTGGAAGCAATGGGTTGGATTTGATAGGTTAGTGTTCTTGGTTTCACTGTTGGCAAGCCATTGTGGCTAGGGACTGTGTGTAAGTTCAAGCTCATTTTTAGCATAATGCTGTTTGATGGTAATCGATGAGTTGAAACCCTGTTTTAATAGCGATGTTAAGTTAGTATTAATCGGTTTGATCATAATTTATGCTTGTTCAATCCTTAGTTCGGTTGTTGTTTGCTTATCGGTTGAATCGAGGGGTGTTTGGATCCATGGCTTAACTCTTTTTAAGGTTGTTCGGTGTTTGAGATCGGTTGGTTCATATTTGTTTAGTCCATATACACTCATATCGATGATTAGTTTTGTGTCGCTAGTTCAAAAGTCAAAACATCAATGAAATCTGTCTAAACTCTTAACTGTTGTGGATTTGGATTTGCAAAATCTTAATTTGTGTTTAGAAGTCTTAAACATAGCTTGCATTAGTGTCATTACATCATATTTAATCTAAATCAGTAAATCATTTGATCTCAAAATCCACAAAAGTCAAAGTTCATATCTGTTTCAAAAAGTCAAAATGGTGTAAAAACTGGTTTTATGCAGATTTTGCAGCAAGTGCACTGTGCTCATTTTGCATAGTCAAGGTCTGATTTTTGGTTTAGGTGTAGTCTGTTAGGTGGTCTTCAAGGCCACATATCTGCTTTTAGCTAAAACTTTTCTCGAGAAGCTTGTGCATAAGCTCAAAGTCGGTCCTAGTTGCCTGCTCACATTCTCGGCTTAAAGCGAGTTTTCTCGGTTGTGCAAGCTTGCACAGGGATCATTAGAGCTTCCCAAGGTCCGAGTTTTGGTTTGATAGGTCTCACCTGTGTCTAGTTTAGGTCTTAATATTTGGATTTTGATTTTAAGCTTATTTGAGTGCTTATTTTGTGATCGCAAGTAGGTACCCAAAAACTGTTTTAGCACTTTAGTTAAAATCATCAAATCATCAATCTTGCACCAAAGAGCTATGGCTTGTTGTTTTAGTTGCATTTGAGTTATTGTAGCATATCGAAAAATACAAAAATAGTTTTGAAAATTCTAGTTTGTTATTTTAGATTTTTCCAAGTCTAAATTTTATTTTTCTAGCTTAATTTCATATTTTCTTGTATTTTAGGTTAATATTTAATAGTTAAAATAGTTTTAATTAGATAATTAGTTATAAAATAATTTTCTTTTCTATAAATTTTCTTTTATCATTAGGATTGTAAAAATGTCATTTTCATATTTTTAGGATTAGTACTGCCTTAGTTTCACATTTTTATTAGTAAGTCGCGTAGTTTTTAATTTCAGTTTTATAAAAACATAAAAACAAAAACATCATTTTAATTATAGTGATAGCGTTTATTTAATAGTTTTTATCTTTTTAATTTCCTTTAAGTTGCATTTAAGCCGTTGTAATTTTTTGGCTTTTTCTGTAGTTATAATCATATCACAAATCCCTTTTTCGTTCAAATTTCGATCACTATTCGTAGGGTGATCCATTGCATAGCTCATTTGGGACATAACGACCGGGAGACCCTATACTCCTCGGATCTTCATTGCATTCGTGCTTGAGCGGTTTAAGTCGATTACGGTCCGCCATTCACAAGTGGCGGGCTTGAGTGATTTAGCTTGACTGCTCACCGCATCACTCTTATCGAGTAGCGGAAGCTTTCGTTGATTCATGATATTGGCATCGGCGAAGCGAAGCATGGAGTGAAAATATCACGGTCATTGATGCACTAATCATGATTTCTTTTGAGATGAATGTGTTGAGTGAGCATGCGGCTATGGATCGACCGCTTCATTACGATCACCGCAAACGTAGGAGTACCGCGCATACAACAGTTAGCAATAAATCGCACAAAAGTGTCTTTGATCACTTTCGTTGAATTGAGGTACACGGCCCATGGTTCCCGCTGATCAAGACAAGTCCGCCTGTGATCGTGTATAATTCAAGAATTTCCTTGACAGGGTTTCGCAATGCCTAGCTGTTCTCAAACCGAACGCCTCAAAGAAGACAACACGGAGTGAGTGAACCGGCGAATAGAGATTCACGATTGATGAAAGGAGATTTGAAAACAATCGTGTATTGCTCAATAGAAATTATTTTGCAATACAACGAAGGTTTTAATGAAAATCAATTATCAATCATAAAACACCTTTTGATTTGAAATATTCGTACACGGTCGATGTGCATAATGACCGGTTTTTCAAAGGTATCCGTCAATCCATAACCTGAACCAGGATTGATTCAAAAGATTGAATCGCCCCATTGTTTATGTTCAGTTGTCACATGTTTAATCTATTAGAATAGATCTCACATGCCACCTACCAAGAGCTTGTTAGATGTTGGCTCCAGAAGGCTTTCCATCTTCATTGTGAATATTTTTGCATATCACTCGGATGTTCCGCAATACCACAAGGATAATGCGAGGGACTCAAGATATAATCTCTGTGACAACTCGCAATTTCGGTCATTTTCAAAATTTACTATTCATCTCGTGAATTTACTATTCACCGGTTACTATTCAAAATTTTACTATTCACCGTTTCAAGTCGAAGTAATATTCGAGAACGTATTTCAAAATTTACTATTCACGAAACACTATTCATTTCGGAGAAAAA
>CM040246.1:193999445-194021388 GCA_022545495.1 Chrysanthemum lavandulifolium
TATATATATATATTTCGATATAAATTTCAATATAAATTTATTCGCTTCAATATAAATTTCAATATAATTTTTGAGTCATTATTCGTTTCGAGTTCCCAAGTCCGAGTCATGACTCTCGGTTTTTACACCTCATATTGTTCAATAGATACTAAAGACCAAGATACGGCATTGTCGGGGTCACGAGACTAGAAAGTCATGATAACACTGACGTAGCGTAAGGTTGACATATATATATTATTAAGTTCAAAATAGTAATTTCACAATCCCAATTAATCCTTCAAACAATCTCATACCAATGATTGGTTCCAACAACAAGTCTAATCACGCAAGGTCGCCACTTGTGAATGATTGATCGAATGACTTAAAACCGGCAAGCATCAATGCAATGAAGATCGTGAGAGTATAGTGTTTCCCGTGTCGTTAAGTCCCAACGAGTGCGGCGAGAATAGTCAAACGTGTAGTGATCGGGAGATTTGAACGGAAAAGGAGGATAGTTGTTATTATGACTAAAGAAAAGCCAACAAATTAAAAACGCCTTAAATGCAAATTATAGAAAATTAAAAAGATAAAATCTATTAAATAAACGCTATCACTATATTTAAAAATCGATTTTATAAAACTAAATAATCTAAATAATCTAATTTAAATGAAACGTAAACTGAAAATGTCTAAAAACGTCGCTTAAAATAGAAACGAGCGTTATTTATGAAAATGTCGCTGGAGCGCAAGCAAAAACGTAAATTTTATGAAATAAAGGTCCTACGAATGTAAAACTAATTTTCTTACGTCCTATTTGATAAAAGAAAATTTTACAAAAAAGAATTATATTTTTCTGATTAATATTTTATTTATTATGAATTAAATACATTTTTACACTAATTAAATGATAAAAATAGTAAAACTAATGAGAAAAATCTCAAACTTTACTGAAAATACTTTATAACAATACTAACTTAAGAAAATTGCAAACCGGAAAAACTACAATCGGATAAGCTAGAAATAAGCTAAAAAGCTCGAATAAGCTAAACGGTGAATGTCTATAAGAGATTAGTTGTGTAAAGTTTTAACGAGAAAGACCCAAGGCGCAATGGTATCCGTGTACACCCCTAGCATCCTCTTGAGGAGAGGTCTCAGTTCGACCGCCTCCCTTTTGTAAAACATTTTTTTTGACTTTTTCTTTTGCAACTTATTAAGTAAACTGTAATAAGCAAATGTTACAACCGAAACTTTTATAAAATTGACCAATAAGCTCAGAATCAGCTTATTTTTCATGACGAGAAGCAATAAAATGAAATAGGCACAAGATTTAAGCAAAGTTGCTAATAAGCTATTGAAAAAGCACAAGCTAATTGAAAATAAGCTAAGAGACTAGTAATGAGCTAATGTAACAACCGAAAGCTAAATGAATGAAAAATAAGTTCTAAACAAACTCAAATAAGCAAAAGCTTATCTCGATTGATGCACAGGACAATATGAGTTTGGTAGGCACTTTAAGCTTAAAATTAAGCACCGAGATAAGTTAGGGACTAAAATAAAACCGGTATTGCGAGTTAACCGGTGAGCTTCCTAAAAGCTAAATTACATGCGGTCGGCTTCCACTAATAAACTCGTGATGCTTTTGAAAAGTCGGAAAACCATGAATAGGTGAAATAGAGAAATGGACGAATAATAAACCTTAAGGTGCTTATCAAATAAGTCAGAACCGAGAAATGAGCATTGGTACTAAGATGACCAAAGTTAGCTTCTCAAAAGCTAAATAACATAAGCTAACCCTCATAAGCTCGTGTGAGCTTGTGAAACAGAGGTAAACCGCGTACGTAACATTTTTTTTGACTTTTCATTCAAACCGCCAGTTTGACTTTATTGAAATTCTAACCGATTCATTGGATTGAATAAGCTATATTGTCGATATTGAACTAGATTAAGCTACTTAAACAACTTTCACAATAGTATACATGGTTATGCAATCTTAAAATTCTAACAGTTAATAGATAAATTGATTTGACCGTGATTTTGACTTTAAATAGAATAAGGACTAATTTTATTGTTTGAACCGAGTTACTAAATACTAGTAAGACATGAGATAACAACTAACAACATAAAACATAAGCTAGATGACCATTAAATCGCCTAATCCAAGCAAGATTTTATAAAAGGAATTTTAACTTACAAAGGATCAAACTGATATGCAGCTTATCACAGAACCACACCAATCCTTTTAAGACCAAATCCAATTTCAGAATTCAGCTTATCATCAACCCAACTCAATTTCCATACCAATTCCCACCTCAATTGACTTTCGTTGACCAAAGGGTGATTTGAGAGTTTATTCTGAGTAGAGGTTTTCTGAGTAAGTAGTAAGCTAGAATAAGCTTATAAAAGCTTATATTGGAACTTATACAAGCTTAAAATTTCATAACATCCACTACAAACATTATTCAAATATTTTTATGAACTTAAAAATTGCATAATACGAATTCGTACTTGGAATTTGAAATTGATTATTTAAAAAGTTTAATATCACACTAAGATTACATAATACAGTGCTTGAAAGCTTAAACAAAGACTGGAAATCTTAATTTAATTAAAACGACATGACAGAAATTAAAATTACACTATTTCTAACTACTGCTCTATTTCTCTGCTTCTTCCCTTCTTTTATACCTCAAAAAGCTTCCACGTGTCATTTAGATCAAATCCCACTTGACTCCAGGGCAAATGGGTCACTTTTGTGGATTTTGGCACTTTTGATCATTTTGGCGGGAAATGGTTACATTTGACTTATAGGGCTTTCTCACTTTACAGCTAGGGGGGGGGGTTGATAAGTGTGATGATGAGTGTGGAGAGGTGGAAGGGATAAGGTGAGGTTGATGGGAGATGTGGCAGGGGAGCAGGCAAGTAGTGGGAAGCAGGAGGTGGGAGGTGAAGAGGATAAGGGAGGAAATGGATATTTTGATCGGTTGGTTTGACCAGGGGTCAAAATGGGAAGGGGTCCAAAAGGTCTTTTCAGGGTCATATGCATGGGAAAGGGTCAGTCTTAGTTTAATATAACAAGGACTAAAATGTAATTATCCAATTCTTGAAGGACTAATCCTCGCCATTATTCAAAAGTTGTTACAAGGACTAAACCGACAACCTTCAAAAGTACAAGGACTTGTTTTGACAATTTCAAATTTTCCGTGGACTAAACTTGCCAAATTTCAAAGTTCGTGGACCTTTTCGCCATTTTACAAAAGATTTATTCAAGGACCATTTTTGACAAATTAGAATATTTCAGGGACCTTGAATAACATTTCTCTTTATTTAGATTTACCAGTGGACCTGCTTTTGACAACTTTTGAAACTGGGGACTAAACCGCCAATTATGCAAATTTGATCGCTTTTCACCGTATTTTGATATTTTGCATTTAAAACACATAAAACACTTATTTGTAATATTTTTATCATTTTGATGCATTTCGAGTGTTTTCGGATGTTTTGCGCTTAAATGGTACAAAATGATGAGTATTTAGACACTCATCAACCAACCTCGCCATCTAAACACCAACCAAACATACCCAATACCACTAAACACTTCAAGTTGACTCTTTCAATTCCACACACAACCATTTAGCTAGTATCAATTCTAATGTTTGCTAATAACTTACGGCCACCCAAATCACCACAATCAATTTGTTATCCAATCAAGGTCATAATTAAAATGTCGTCCGATTTCAAATAACCGATACATACCAATGATTTACCGTTAACCAAATAATCACACGTTAATCCAATTTATTATCTGAAAACACTTACTGGTTTCACATATCATCATAACACTAACGGACATGAATTCATTATTAATAATTAAAACCGATTACCACTTGTTCGACAATTCTAAAGAATAAAACAACGGTTTACGAAAGTTTCGACTCAAAATCGTTACACGAGACTATACACCCTTCGACATTATCAACCCATTATAATCCATCATCTAGTTATGACCAAGGACACATAAACATGATAAGATGAAAAACACGTGAACATGACACAACACACGATACCAACACACCAGTTTACATGTTTTATTAGCTTTAACGCGTTTTAAACTCGTGTTCATCAAAACTTAACTGTGGAACTCACGTTCACGAGACAAAAGGCCTCGTTCGTGGCTCCCTGACTTAGTTATAATAGCACCATTTCCTTTACATTCCCAAACATCCCCACGACCACTACTAATGTGCAAGTTTTAAAACGAGTGGTGAGATTACGCAAGGAAATTGTGTAACTCTGATACTTTGAAAGTATCCGTATTATTGATTAGTAATGTTGAAGTATTGGTTATCATAGTTTGTGTTCGTTTGTTTACGTTCATCTTCTAAGTATATTCCAATAGATTCCACGTATTTGTGTGTATTCTTACAAAGTTTTCTCTTTGTTGATTTTGGAACTATCCAAGGCAACTACTTAATACAAGCTAAGTCTTATAGATATAAGGTTTGGGACTCCACACTCTGTGAAAGGTATAGTGCGTGCGAAAGCATGAGGACATGCTTTATGTGAGTGTATAAGCATGAGGACATGCTTATAGAGCGTGCATAAGCATAGGGAAATGCTTATGAGGTATGCGTAAGCATGAGGACATGCTTACTCTGTGTGTATAAGCATGTGGAATGCTTATAGTGAACTATTAAGGTAGGCAGACTTAAATCGTTTACAAACAGGATATACATCCGACAAGTATCCCATCAAAAAATTCATCGAATCAGCCATAAACATATCATCTTCGTCTAATGTGTTATCAATCATCTACATCCTTAAACTAGTCATACGCAAGGCTTCAGCTTGGCAGGCAGGCACGTGGCGGTCATAGGGCTAAGTTTTCGAAAAGTGGTTATAGTTAGGGGTGTCCAGTATTTGGTTTGGCACCGAACAAACCGAAATATAAATCGAACCGAAACCGAATAAAACCGGACCGAAAATTTTAATTGGTGTATGGTTTGGTTTAAAACCAAACCGAAGTATTTAATTGGTGTTTGGTTTGGTTTTGGGTTTGACAAATACAAAACCAAACCAAACCGAAAAAACCGAATATATATCAATCTACACAAAAAATTTTAAATTATATATATACAAATTTTATATGTTTATCTTCCTAACAAAAATCCTAATAATTTAAAATCTTATAAACTAATCACTCCTTAAATCAAGGATTAATGCATATCTAGGACTCCACGAGCAATTAACCTACTTGATTTCTATAAATTCACATATATCGATCCTCTCCTCCCATAATTTCACACATCATCTAATCATCTATCACTTTAATTGGTGGAAAGAGAAGCCCAACTTTTCATGTATCGCCCTCGTTACTCGTGATATTTTAGCAATTCCTATACCAACAAGTGGCATCCGAGTCCACCTTAGCACCGAGGCGAGTGCTTGACTCGCTTAGAGTTCCTTATCTCCGAAGCTGCTCAAGCATTAATATGTTGCCAAGATTGGATTCGCTCAGTGATGTTGCGGTGAATCTCAAGAACACATTGATGACCTTTAAAATGTTGAAGATGGTAACTTACTGTTTACATTCTTCTTTATAGTCTTTTATTTATTTATGGATCTTATATACACATTTGATAGAGGCAACTTTTTTATGTATCTTATATTTTCCATCGTTTTTTCAGAGATGAGAACAACATATGTTGTAAACATTGGAGAAGATGTGTGAAGTTGCAACATGGATTGGATGCTTGAAGATGGAATATTCAAGCATAAGACTTCTGAAGACTTTTGTCGAAGAACTTTTTATCTTATTTCGCTTTCATTTATTTCCGTTAGGTTATGAAACCTTTTGGTTTCTTAAACATTTGTTTTGTTGATTTACTTAAGCACTTTGTGAGACATTTTGATTTGGTGATTTTATTTGAACTTTCAGGTTTTTATTTGTAACTTTTAGATTATATTTTTAAGTTTACTTGAATTTGGTTTTTTGGTTTTAACCGAAACCAAACCGAATTTCAATTTGGTGTATGGTTTGGTTTTATCCGTTCAAAAATTGGTTTGGTCTGATTTTGGTTTAGACTTTCAAAATTTTCAAACCGATTAACCCAAACCATACAAGCCACGAAACCGTAAACCGAACCGATGAACACCCCTAGTTATAGTCTAGGTTTTGAAAATATACCCAGTTCTCTATAACCTAGGCTCTGATACCAATCTGTAACACCCCAAAATTTGGGTCCAGCAGAAGCATACGAACCTTTGGGTGCTACAATCTTGGTATCACAACATAAGGTACAAAGAATGGTTTTTATCCCATTTATTTAACATAAAATTCATTAATTGAAAACCATAAGTTTACATTAATGAAGATAGTGCGGAAATAGACCCAAAAGATAATTAAAGCGGTCCCATTTATTCATCGAGTCGCTTTATGACCATGCCCTTGCCTGCGCCTTCCAATAGTGAGCTATTGCCTTAAACACGAGAACACATGTTAAAAGGTCACTTATATTTGGTGAGTTCATAGGTTTAAATTCAAGTAAAACATAGTGGACCTGTAGGAGTTGATTTGCTACGTGAGACTTAAGATAGATACACATCGCTCACAACCGCTTCCTATCCGGAAATCACAATCCATATCCGCATCCGTGGATCACTGCCCGCCGACTCTAGTCCAAAGACTGTCGTGGCAAAGTCTAGAACAATTGCCAACCCGGACTAGGTCAAGGTATAAGTCTATTCTTAGCTAGGCAATGCTTATAGCAATTAGGATTGCCACTACGATGAGTGTGTAAATACTCATCATTTTGGTCAATCTGAATCGCAAAACGCCTAAAAATGCTCAAATGCATCGAATCATCGAAAATATTCCAAAATTGCATTTTATATGTTTCGTATGCAAATGTTTAAAACAGATGAAAAATGAGCAAAGTTTGCATAATTGGCGCTTCAGTCCCCAAGTTTCTAAAATTGTCGAAATTGTCCCCGAGTCCTAATTTCAAAGAAAAATCACCAAAGGTCCTTTTAATATCATAACTTGTCAAAATTAGTCCTTTGGTGAAAAATATCAAATGTTTGAGAAAATTACAAGTTTGGTCCTCCAAGTTTCAAAATTGGCAAAAATGGCCCCTGGAAAATTGAAAATGTCAAGTTTGGTCCTTGTATTATGGAAGCTTGTCACTTTTGGTCCTTTAGAGCAACTTTGCAAATTGGCAGCATTGGTCCTTCAAATTTCAGAAATTACAATAGAGGTCCTTGTCGTTTATTAAGCCTAAAACCTTTTTGGACCCTTGTCAAAAACCATTTGGACCCCTGTCATTAACTAATTTGGACCCCCCCCCTTTTTATTAATACCCGGTCAAATGTTGGTCAAAACACCCCAATGGCGCCAAAAGCTGTCTTCCTCACCAACTGCTTTCTGCAAAACCCTGCAACACACAATCCTCCACTCCTTATCCCTTCCTTGTTCCCCCCACCTCCACACAACTCCAAGAATCATTAATTGCCTCCCCCCTCATCTCACTCAACCTCAACTGCTAAAAACCCATTTCCCGCCAAAAACCAATCAAAGGCTGAGATCAACTTAAACCATCCAATGGCCATGAAAGGAGGTGGGAACTGCTCATTTTGGAAAGAGAAAGCATTTGGAGCTATAAAAAGGAAGAGAGAAGAAGCTAGAAAAAAGTAGTTAGTTTGATAAATTTTCCTTATGTCGTTTTTTTAAATTAATGTTCTAGTTTAAGTCCAAATGTTGTAATTTTAGCTTTTATGTATCACAATTAAGTTTAAACACCTTTGTAATGTGCTTTGGATTATCAATCCAAGTTTTTATATAAGTTCCAATTTTCAAGTTTAATGTTGAAAATTTCAGTTTCCTTGTCTTATGTACAAGCTTCCATTAGCTTTTTAAGCTCAAACAAGTTCACTCGAAGCTTATTTTAGCTTTTGACAAGCTTTGGAAACAGCTTAGCATTTTCACTTATGGTCAACAAAAGTCAACTGTGAGCTCAATTTGAAATGAAAATGGTTATGAATGATTCGAGCATGGATATGGGTTAAATTAGACTAGTTAGTGTAGTTTGGGTTCGCTTAAGCTTTCTTTAGTCGGCCTCCAAGTTAAGTTTCAATCTCTCTTTAACTGCTTTTTTAGTCTCGCATAACTGTTATATTTGTATCTATGGTCATTAGTAGTTCAAATATGTTTATTTAGTTCTAATTAGAGTAACTAGACTTGGTATAAGTGGTATTATAAGCTAGAGCGAGTTTAACACAATTTATAGTTCAAAACAATCTTAACAGGTGTTTGGATTGGTTGTTAACTGTTATAGAGGTTTATGTAGTTAGACTTGGTGTTTTAGGTTTGTATAACTCTTTTGAACTCATTTGAGTCAATTATTTATGCTCGCAAGAGCTCATAGTCAAAATTACCGCCAACTGCCTTTCATAACTTAACTGTTGGATTTTTGGAGAAGTAAAAACTTGTGTTGTGTTTCAAATTCATAGATACAACTTTTAGAAGCTTAATTTCATCCATATACATCATATTCAGTCCTTGAATCAAGATCAAAGTTCCATTTGGTCAACTTTCCATTTCTTTATAAAAAGTCAAAAACATGAAATCCAGTTTTGAGGCCAGTTAAGTTGATTTTTCTTGGCTTCATCTTTTAGCCAATTTAAGTGAAACTTGTTGTATTTAGAACTTCTACTGGTCTATTTTATGATGATCATTTTGTCAAATTTTGTGAATTTTCTTAAGCTTCTAATGGGCTTGTCAAATGGAGAGAGCTCCTCAGGTGACTCGATGAAAGTTTGAGTCTCACACGTGGTTTGGCAAGGTTTGAATTAGGCTCATTTGAGCTCATCTAGGTCTCCACTTTGGTTTACAAGGTCTCAGCCAGGTCTAGTCTAAGTCCCTTCTTTAGTTTTCTTGATTCCACTTATCTCTGCTTATTTTAAGCCCAGTAGGACCCTTAAAAGCTGCTTTTAGCTCATGTAACTCAAATAAGCCAAATCTTGGTATCTTGCAATCCAGAGGTTATGGGTTGTTGTTTCTAGTTGCTGTAGAGTTAATTTAGCTTATTGAAGCTTCGTCTCGCTTTGATCATCATTGTGTGCAATTGCTTATTCAAGTGCTTATTTCACTATCACATTGCACTGCAGCCTCTTATTCTTGTACACAACCCCTGTTTTTTATATTTTTCCTAGGTTCTAAATATTATTTTAAGCTTTTCCTGAAATTTTCATATTTTTCCAAGCTTGTTTGCTATTTTTCTGCATTTAAATTAGTTTTTAGCACTTTTTAATTAGCTTTTATTGCAATTAATTAAGAAAAGCTTCAAAAAAATAATTTTTTATTTTTCTTAAGATAAGATAAATATAAAAGACAAAAATATTTTTCCAAATTTTTCTTAGTTAAATTTGTATTTTAAGTAATTTAAGTAGTTTTAAATAGTTTTAATTCATAGAAAATAGAAAATATTCAGAAAAATACAAAAATAGTTTTGAAAATTCTCTTTTGATATTTTAGATTTTTCCAAGTCAAAATTTTATTTTTCTAGCTTTATTTCCTATTTTCTTGTATTTTAGGCTAATATTAAATAGTTAAAATAGTTTTAATTAATAATAATTAGATAATTAGTTATAAAATAATTTTCTTTTTCTATAATTTTCTTTATCATTATGTTTGTAAAATGTCATTTCATATTTTAGGACTTTTATTTCTTAGATCTCACTTTTTTTATTTTGTACGCTTACGTAATTTTATTTAAACGAAGTTTTAAGTTTTAAACGCTCATCATTTTGCAAATAGTGATAGCGTTTATTTAATATTTTTATCTTTTAATTTCCTTTAATTTGCATTTAAGCCGTTGTAATTTGTTGGCTTTTTCGTAGTTATAATCATATCAATCCTTTTTCTGCTCAAATTCCCGATCACTATATCGTTTGCGATCCATTGCATAGCTCATTGGGACATAACGACGGGAAACACTATACTCCCGGATCTTCATTGAGGTCGTGGTCTTAACCGCTTTAAGTTTCTTCACGGTCGGCCATTCACAGTGGTAGGGCTTGATGAGAAAAACTTGACGGTTTGGCACGGATCACTACCCTAGACTAAGTCAACTACTACCGCACATCTATCTAAACAGTCAAGCACATAAGCAAATCCAAATAGTTTTAAAGGTCCAAAAACAGTAGCATGATTCTCACTCCAATTTAGTTAAAAACGTAGATAAAAATGGTGCTATGAAACTCACCTTAGCCACAGCAATGCACTATTCATTATTAACGCGACTGGTATCTAAAGCTAATCTCCACGGCATCGAGATAGGGGTACGATGAGTACGAAAGAATAGAAGTGACCCAACCTAAGGCGTATACAATTATCTTAAAATACAACTCATATGATAAAGAAATCAATAGAAAGTAATGTGTTGTAGTTTTCGTGGATCATTCATGTCGTTATTTTCAAAAGTACGTTATCGTTCCCAAAAGTTTATAAATGTTATCTCAAAAGTTTAGTTTTAATGTTTCGTGTGGTGGTAAGAAACATAGACGCGACGTACAACTCACGCGAAAGAAGAGACGATATTGACAGAGTCGAGAAATACTGACCATAACTCACGCCAAAAAGGAAAAGACATCGACCAAATCAAGAAATACTGACAATACTCAAGCTAGTCAAAGACTAGGAAGTGACGACATCTTATTAAATATCAACAGCTTAACTTGTTTCCCCATAATCCCAATGTTCATGTTTATTATACAAGATAAGTTTTCATTTATCGCTCAATCAATAAAGGGTTCTCAATCGTTACACGCATTTATAAAAGTTTATAATAAAGTACGCCATATAAAGTATATTATCGTAGTATTTTATAACAACATATTCGCTATTCAATATTTCCAAAACATAACGTCTTTATCATACTGTCTTCTCAAAATAAAATTTCCCAACAAGTTTATAAAAGTTGGCTTGTTTATATAGAACACAAGTTATTATCGTAGTTGATAAAAGATTTATAATTGAGTAAAACCGTATCCATTGACAATATATGTCTAATTATTTTGCTATTAGTTAATATGAGAAAATAGAATATTTAAGCATATCGCGAAACAAATATATTAAACTCATTTAAACCAAAACGCTTAACAAAGTACAACCTACTAATCAATATAACTTGTTATCAATAGTTATTCCAAGGTTATAAAACATAGTTAAATACTTATAAGTTATATCATATATGTAATATCCGTTAGTAATTATCAATCATAGTTTATCATACCGCTTTTATATGTACTTATTCGTTATTCGATCACGCCTCATCGATATCACGATAGTATTATTTCGTTATAGTTGTATAGTTGATTTGTTGCCAAATCACGTCGTTAAATGTATATATAACTATATTAAATTAACTCCATTACCACAATCACTTATATCTTTAACACAATTTAAATTGACGTATTAAAAGTATACTCGTGACTTATATTATTTAAACACCTCATTGGTAATCGTTAATTTATTTTAATAACTAATTGTGACTTATAAACTAGTATCAAGTCTAATTCAAGTAATACCCGTAACCCATATTAACATCTATTGTGAGACTAATTATTTTCTCAACCATTATCCAGGTTTACTAATATGACTGTCTACAAAGAACTTATAAGTTGTCTATAAATTAAATAAGTGAATGTAGGTAAGCAAACTTAATTTGACTTAAAGACGTCACAACGCATATCGAAAGACCTTAGTTAGTTTTTAGTGTATCCATATGAAAGTAAAACTTGGGCTGCAACATATATTATCTTTCTGTCTTTGGATGAGATAATTGATAAAATAAGTTTATTAATTGGTCAATGACTCAATGTTGACAATAAAATACTTATGATTTTGTATTAATAGTGTACTCGTTTTCTGGTAGAACGTCAATATTAAAGACCTGACTCGACCCGTATTCAAAACACATCACATAACTATGTTTTTGAAACACAATACACCACAAGTTTGACTCGTAAACATCCTGATTCAAAGCAATATCGCAACCCCTTGTGCTAACTAATTGACTCGGAACCGTGCCTACACCCTAAATGGGTCACAGCTGCACCAAGTATCAAGCCAACGTGATTCTAAGATAATTAATCTCGACCCTTTAGCAAGGCTAAACCCATTATGACTATTTCCAAATCGACCTAAAACTCTAGATAGGCTTAGATGAAACTGAGTAATAAAAATTATAATAGTAACGTCAACACATATCAAATCCAACACAACCCGTGACCAAAACGGGTCACGACACGAAAAGTAAACTGGTTTCTACCTAACCGATTCAAGAACCAAACCATCAATACCCTTTTATTGATTTCTCACCACACGAATATTTTGTATTCAAAACGCTTTTATTTATTTACCATTTTCACTCGATTAAATTTATTAACCCACGAAGGTAATAACACAACAATGTATATAAAAATGTCATAACGAAAGAAAATAAACATATGTATGACAAAAGAGTGGGTTGTGGTTTTACCGAGAGAAAAGAGAGGACAAGAATGGTTGCGATGGCGTCTTGTACGAGTACAACTCGTACCAAACCAAGCACGGCCCTTAATCACTCGTTATCAACCAAAAACCCTAATGTCCGAATCTTGAAATCAAGATTTAGGGCGCGTTTTTGTGTTTTGTAGCGCGTATGTTGTGGAAAATGAGTCACAAGGACCCGATCTATTGATTAGAAGTGGTGGTGTAATTAGAGGAGGTCGCCGGAAAAGATGACAGCGCCGGAACCCTAGTTTGGGTGGCCGAATTTTAGAGAGAGAGAGAGAGAAATATTTGTGTGTATGTTTTGTAGTGAGCGAGTGAAAGTGAGGAAATGGGAGAAAGGGTGAAGGGTTTGGGTATTTATATACGCAGGAGGGATTAATGTTGTAATTAGGATAAAGATAGGGATGGCAATGAAACTAGCAAAAGAGACCCTAGAAGAAACTTTGTAAAACTTTCGTTATATTAGGTTCGGGGCTCGTTTTGACTAGAAAACGAGGGATTCGTGACTCGAGAGTTACGCCATTGTTTTTAAAATATTAATCCCAATAAAAACGATATATAATACGATTCGTAACTCAAATTAATTAAAACGATCGCTCTAATCGATGTTTCTCCAATTACGACGCATCGAGAAATTTACGAGTTGTCACTACATCTCCAATGGGTCTTTGGTCTAATAGTATCCATGAGATATTATGTTTTGCTAGAACTGAAAGTGACTTAAACTCTAACGGTTATTTTGTAACTTTGGTAATTTGTTGGACATGTCCTACACGTTTTGAAATTAGAGTTTGTTTAAAATTAAGAAACTATTTTATGGTTTAATTTCTTATAAATAGGGATTGATAGTATTACTTTTCTTTGTACATTTTGAATTAGAATTTTGTATTAGTAACTTTGTATTTGGTTTAATAATGTGATGTCTTATATAATAGAGTTTGTGGATGAGTTTTTCCGAAATTATTAATGTTAGGACTAAGGGGGCGTTTGGTTCACAAATTTGAATTTCAAGGTTTTATAATTCAGTAGTATTTTAAATTGGGACAAATGTAAACCCTGATAATCTAAACCCTTTTGTGTGTTTGGTTAGAAAATTTTCTAATCACGTAACTAATGGTAAATTACGTAATTACCCTCTTATCATTTGAACAAATAATCTTGAATCATCAAGATCTGAAAATACCTCATGAACAAAAAATATGGGTAAAACAAAATGATGTGGTCAAATTAAGAATGGTTAAATTGATTTTATGCGTGCGATGATCAAAGTAGCCCCAATGACTTTTCAAAACTGAAATCTTCTTTTTGTCACTACAAAATGTTTTTTTTTCCTTAAATTGATCCTGGTTAATTTATAATATTTATGTGTAACCCAAATAAAAAAAAGAAAACTTACCAACAAATCAAAACATAAGAAAGAGTCAAAAATAAAATATAAAAAAAGATACAAATTTCATGGAGTGAAGTTATAGAAAGATAATGATGCAAGCAAGAAGATATGAGAAAATTACTCGTAAGAATAACACATTTGTTGGAGAGAGAAGCAAAAAAGATAAATGAGATATTTGTCCACCAACCATGTTAGATTTTACTGTATAGTCCGTATTATAAAACATTCACCCTTCTAGTGAGTTTAAAACCCTATCTTTTGTGGGGTCCCAATTTCAAACACACCCCCTTAATTATCAACCAAACACAATAATAAATGAATTCTAATTTCAAAACCCATGAAAACCAATAAAATTAGGCCAACCAAACAGCCCCTTAAGTAAAAGAAACAACTTTGAGAATAAATGGGTATGAAAAGTTATGAAAGGAAAGAGAGGGACGAATAGGCTTGAGAATAAATGGGCTCAAATAGGTAAAATGACCATAAAGCCCATGCAACATGTAAGTTGGTTGCTGCCAGCCGCGATCATTCCCCCATTTTAAAAGTGACATATTGATCATAAAATGTTAGCATTTAAACTTGTTTTCTAAATGGTACTATAAACATTACGTTATTACTCAAATTTAAGAACTTAAGTTTAAGAAAAATTATGCATGGTTTATAAGTAGTAGAGATATATGCAAATGACCCTATTCAAATTATTATTATATTTTGTTCAAAAAAAAAAATTATTATTATCGAGTGATACAAACCAAATTAATTGATTAGCAGTTATCCACTACTCCTTCAGTTCCAAAATAATTGACCTCAACAAAAATCAATTAGTTTAAGCAAAACATAATAATTACTACTTTTTATCTTTTACTTTTTACCAAAATGATAGTTTTACTCATAACTAACTAATTAATGTATTTTTTTAAGTTTGTAATTCAAGCAAGGATAATATAGTAAACATGATCAAACTTCTATATCTTTTTTTTAATGAATAATTAAATAAGACATTATAAAAAAAAACATGAATTATTAATTTGGGACGGAATGAATACTCATTATTACGGCACAAGATGCGATTCCTTTCTTAAAGGTCATGAAGCAGAGGAAAACAAGCATTTCTCATTTTTATATAAGGTTAAAGTGTAAGCACTAAGATTTCTATATTCTAAATTCCTTTTAATCCACTGGTCACAATGTTATGATATTATGATTCTTTTATATTAACCTCCCGATACATGAAACTATTAATAATTTTTTTAACCCAAAATGAATATAACATGAAAATTTCGCCATTAAGTGGTTTTTAAATCATATATCATTTTCACGGCTTCACGCAACATCCACTGTGTGTAAATACCATGATGGCAATATATTTTTGAATCACATACACCTTCTTCAACTTGTACTTCTTCTTCACTCCCTTTTCGTCCAAACAAAGTGTTGCGGTTTGCACTTGTATGCAAGTAATCGCTTTGTCGTTTTGATAAACGATGGAAAAGCACTTTGGAAATATTGAAATGACAAGAAGATTCATTCCAAAAAGAGGTGAAGTGAAAGTCAAAATATGTAAGGAACTAGCGAAGGACGTGAAGGGTAGCACGGGGTCGGAGACTACTACAAAAAAGCCGAAGTCTTCGTGTTGGTGTTGTTTCTTTGCTCTTGAGATGTTCTTCTTGTGAACAGTTGGTTAAGCATGTGCTAAACAAAGTCGAATATGTGCGTTTGAATATATGTATAAATTTCTTAAGTATCTGGTAATATTAGTTTGTTGATCATAGTTATTGTGAGAGTAATATACTCTTGTGCTAATTATGAGTAAATGATCATTTCCCTAAATCATACATGGTGATGATTGATAAAGCAAAATGAGATATGGTTTTGGTGTGTATGATATAGACTTAGAAAAATGTTGCGCTAATAACAGTTCGAAGGTATATGGTTAGGAAGTGAGTTTGTATTACAATTGATAATAATAAGGAGGTTTTTGCCCTCACGTTGCGGTGAAAATATACTAATGTTAAGCGCAAACTTTCATTTGTATAAGTATAAATGAAGAGTGAAACTTAGACAAAGTAAAGTCTTATATGTAAACATACAGAGTAATTATAGTTTAATATAAATTAAACATCAAAGCAAAAACTAAACAAAGATGAAGGGGTTAAAAGTAAAAATATGAAATGAATAATAATAATGGACGTCTTTTGGTGGCCGCTTCATCGTACTATGTTTGGCAAGAGCGTAATAACAGGAGTCCTGATAAAGGGGCTAGGAACGTGGAGCAGCTCGGTAAATATCATTCTTGATAAGGTTCGTCTTAAGCTCGCGTCGATCAAGTTTCGAAAGAACATGCGGGTGGACAAGTTGAAGAACACTTGGAAGTTGAATGCCATTTAGTTGTTTCGGCCTTTCTACCTGTGAGTTCATGGACGTGGGTTTGTATGATTTGGTATGCATGCATTTATTGCTATTCTTGAATTGAGAGTTGTACTATTTTTTCCTTTTCAAAGATTTTTCCCACTCTGTTTTCTTTAGAAAAGGTTTTAAAGAGGCATTCTCATTTGGTTCATTCTATGCTCCGGTTATGTTGCTATGGGATTTGGCTTGGAGTCATGGTTTTCTACCGGATGGATTGCCATGGTGTTTTATATGTCTCTAGTCTTTCGGTTTTGTTCTTTTGTATGTAGCTAGAGTTGTTTATATTCATGGCATGTCATTAACATCGTTGCATTGCTCGTTTCAAGCTTCTATTTATTTGATGTTAATGCCAGACTTCACCACATTCTATTCAGATTTTATTGTTTTTGTGATTAATATATTTTATCGGAGTAACCTTTTACCAAAAAAAATAAAATAATAATTAGTAAAACTTTGAAAATTGATATTAACTTATTAAGTAAATAAATAAAGGAAGTTAATAAGGTTCACCAATCGGGTAATACCCGCAATAACCGAAAACTGAAACTGAACCGAACCGAAAAAACCTGAACTAAACGTAACGAACCGAATTGGTCAAAATCGAACCGAATCGAAGTAAATATTCGGTTATTGGTTTGGATATGATTTTGGCAATGAAAACTGAAAACCGACAGAAAACCGAATTTATATAAATATATATATTTTCTATGTATTTATATGAAAAAACAAATAGGAGAGTTATTTTACGAGGAGAGTTATTTTACATACAAAACTTTTCTCACATATCAAGGGACTCATCCCCACACTCAATCTAAAAATAAATCAATGGTTGAGATTAAAAGCATTTTATTATTTCACATATTTTTTATAATTTAAATATCTTTTAAACCGTTAATCGTTAAGCGAAAATAATTACACTATCGCGACAAGCATTTAATTATCTTTCTATAGAGGGGCAATTTAATATACTTTAGAATTAAGGAAAAAAAATATTTTTTTCACGTTTTTTCGTTTTGTTTTATTTTATTTTTTATTATTATTATTTTTTTTTCCGAATATGAGATTTGTATGAAAAAATCACATGTGATTAAATACTAATTTGAATATCACATTTGATATTCAGTGTTAAATCACATATGATATGTAATATCACATATCATATGTGATATTATATATCATATGTGATTTAACACTTATATCACATGTGATATTCAAATTAGTATTTAATCACATGTGATTTTTTTCATGCAAATTCCAGTAACGAAAAAAATGTAAAAAAAACGTGAAAAGCACGAAAAAAATTTTGTCTAAAGTGTCAAAGTGCCTATTTATAGAAAGATAATTAAATATTTGTCGTAATGGTATATTTTTTTTGGCTTAACGATTAACGGTTTGAAAGATATTAATATTTGAAAAAAAAATGATGAAAGTGGGTTTTTTAATTGTTAGGATTAATATCATCTATTAGATCAAATAAAAATGGAGGGAAGATAGATGGTGGAGATTGATCCATTGGTATTTAAAAAATCTTTTGTCCTCAAATGATCTTAAATCTTATTTTACATACCAAACTTTTCTCACATACCAAGTGACTCATCTCCATCATCCATCAAAGAAATCAACTACCGAGATTAAAAGATTTTATTATTTTACCCCATTTTTATAATTTAAATATCTCTTAAACTATTAATCGTTGTTCGAAATAGTTACATTAGTCGCGACGAAGATTTAATTATCTTACTATAGATGAATGACTTTGATATACTTTCAAAAAAGAAAAAGAATCATTTTATTATGTTTTTTTTCACGTTTTCCTTTTTTTTTTTTTTTTTTTTGACGTTATCGAATTTCGTTGATGAAAATGTATATGATTAACACTAATTGAATATCGATGTGATATTCGTGTTAAATCATATATTATATGTAATATCACATGTGATATGATATGTAATATCACATGTGATATGATATGTATATTATATGTGATTTTACACTAATATCACATGTGATATTCAAATTAGTGTTTAATCATATATGATTTTTTAATGCAAATTTCAGTAATGTAAAAAAACTTAAGAAAAAAAAAAAGAAAAAGTGAAAAATACGAAAAAAAAATAATTTGTCGAAAAGATATCAAAGTCTGCTTATCTATAGAAAGATAATTAAATTCGTCAGAATGATATATTTTTTTTCACTTAACGATTAACGGTTTGAAAGATATTAATATTTGAAAAAAAACGAAAGTGGGTTTTTAAATCATTGAGATTAATCTCATCCATTGAATCAAATAAAAATGAATGATGGAGATTGATCCCTTAGTATGTAAAGAATCTTTTGTCCTCAAATGATCTTAAATCAAAAACAAACTACTAAAACTCTTTAGTATAAGTAAACATAACATTATTTAAGCTTGAAAAAAGTTGTGGTAAAAATATATATAATTACATGAAAATTAATTAAAATTGTGTAATTTAGGTTATTTAGTTCGGTTTTGGTTATAGGGATTCGGTTTTCGGTTACTTGGTTCGGTTGAATCGAATTTGAATTTGGTTCGGTTCGGTTTTTGGTTTGACTCAAAAAAAAATTAACCGAACTAATCGAATTGAATAACCCGATAAGTCGATAACCGAACCGATGATCACCTCTAAGATGAATTATTTTTTTTTTTTGGATTTTCAAGTGCGCTTTGAGATAGCATTGGGCTTGGTATTGAAATAAGCTTTTTGGACTGATTGTTTGTTAGATGGTTTCATACAAAGCAATTTTGCTATATATGTTTGGTACTTTGGTTGATGTCAAGAAACATGTTTTCTTGAACTCACGTTTGAAGTTGATTGTTGTTTGAGTTTTGTCACCCCCGATTGGGTTTAATCGATTGTATAAATACTCACTATGTCACCCCCGATTGGTCTTGAACTCACGTTTGAAGTTGATTTTCTTGAACTTCGTTTCTACCGGTATCTCTGTAAGGATGCCCGAAAAACAGATGCCCAAGTGAAAACACACTATGGACGCCTAGTGGAATAACCACGCAAATGCCCGAGCATATTTGCCGGATGCCCAAAAATGGATGCCCTGATAGAAATTTTTAAAAGGATGCCCGGAATACTTGTCGGATGCACGACCTACGTGGTCGGATGCCTTTAGAATAACCTAAGGATGTCCATCGATGTAAAACCATCATGGAAAAAACAAAGTACAAATGCATGTATAACAAAAAAGAGAAACACACACACACACATATATATATATATATATGGCGTGGGTTCAAACCCCGTGGATTAGTCGGTCAAAAGGTTGAAATCACATTTACAAATATATATATATATATATATATATATATATATATATATATATATATATATATATATATATATATATATATATATATATATATATATATATATATATATATATATATTATATAACAGAGGCATTTGGCATTAATGCCACCTCAATGCCCAGTAATTGTTTTTCATGCCACATAAGCATTTGCTGTCCAACTAAGCAATATATATCTCTATATTATATATAACAAGAGGCATTTGGCATTAATGCCACCTCAATGCCCAGTAATTGTTTTTCATGCCACATAAGCATTTGTTGTCCAACTAAGCAATATTTTTATCCACGTAAGCAATAATATTTAATTTTCGGATTTTTAATAATTATTTTTGTAATTTTCGGATTTTTATTAAATATTTTTGAAAATTATTTATAAAAAAGGAGACTTGCAAGGATTGAACCTTGGTCATTTGGATAAATAACTTGTGTGATTACCACTTAGGCAACAAGTTATTTTGATAATTATCTTGCATATTATAATCTATAAATGCCTATTGTGTTTGTGTTTTGATTTTTTACTTAAAATAAGAATATGATATACGTAAAAAAAACCCACAGTTCATAATATCATGTTTTCTTAAAACCCTAATATCATGCTTTCTTCTAATCCCTAAAACAAGATCTACATAAAAAAATTCATCAACCAATCATGGTGGCTAAGGTATATATGATTGTTCATTATGTATATTGTTTCTTTAATTTTCATACAATTTTTATGTTGTTTTATTACCAGAAACTTTGTTCGTATCATGGTTGTATAATAATGTAACTTGTGCATCCGATTATCGCTTTGTTGCGCCTTTAAGTTTTTTCCGTACTTGCGAATCGTCGCCAATCAAAGTTTTACCGATGTTAGGCCTAGAACCGGAGGTGAGTCCATGGATAGATAGTATAGTCCTAACGGTGTCCCTTAATAAGGGTTCTAGATACCATCTTCTCGCCATAAGGGTAAATCAACATATTTATGCACAACTACATATCTACCTTGGTATGTACATCTAAAATTTATCATAAGTGATTTAAATCTTTTACGGTGTTTCAAGGTTGCATGAATTTAGGTCAAGACTCGCTACATGCCCTTGAAGACCCTATGTTCCATCTAATTAGATTTTAAGAGACAATATGAAGTCAAAATAGATATGGTTATAGGTTTAAGCAAATTTTTTTCCGAACCTAATATTATCGATGTATGTACTTCCTCAAGATTGTGCCATGGGCTTAGCTAGGTTGGATTGGATTGGGCTTGCTTCCACCTTTGTTTGAAGAGTAACTCATGGTTCATTTATCTTATATTTGTTTCGGTCAAGGATCACAAAGTGCACAACCCACTTTTTGTCATTGTGCTTGGTCGTCCTAAACCTATTTTCGCAGAATACGAGTACAATGGTGGATAAATTTCGTGCACAGTGCATTTTTATTCCCTCGCACGACCTATCTAGACCATTATGTTCCTTATTGCCATGTTGGTCGCCGTCAAAAATAATATCTGTTACGTAATCCATATTAATTGGGTTTGGGAGTTCCCACTATACTCATCATTGATGGGTTTTGTTATATTGATTACATGTGGGTTTCGATTCTCATCAGAGGTCCCATTACCAGCATTGGCTTCTCAACCAAGAGTTTCGGTGAAGAAAATCAAGAAGATATTACACCGCTCCTCCAACTTCAATGGAGCATCCACCTCTGCTGCTTTTGTTAATGGTTAGTTATAAATAACTTATCCTATAAGCTTTTTTTCTTTTTCAAACCGTTGTTATTCTTGTCATGTGGCGCTTAATCGCTTGCATCGATGTTGGTCCCATCGCCCAAGATACGCTGTATCTCGTGTCCTACCTCAAGATAGAGCTGGAATGAGCTTGAACATAGCAACCCATGAATCGAGCATCGGGTCGTATTTCCGAAATGAACAAGGAACCTTCTCATATTGATCAAAATCAACTTGCATTTTCATCTAGATTTTCCGACGTGGAAGATGCCTCAGAAGAAACCGCTTAGACTCAACAAACGCTTTGTTAATGATGAAGCAAAAGATGCAACTCTCGTTGCATGTTTTGTCTCAGTATCTCGCAATCACGCTATGATCGAGCAAAGGTTAAGATCGGTGAAAGCATGCCGCTTGTTGATATGGTTGAAAACACAAGGATTCCGGACTCAAGATAAGGTAAAGTTACATCAACCGATAATCATAGGAATTCATTTATTTTTTTGTTCGCTCCTAATATGTAGAATGTGATATAAGATGATTGTAGGTGACTTAAGGAATTTAG
>CM040246.1:194021488-194060508 GCA_022545495.1 Chrysanthemum lavandulifolium
GCCACTTGATAGTGAAATTAGGTTTGTTTGCATTCGTGCCAAACGATCTCAAGAGTCATTAGAATGTTTAAGAGCAACATGTCCTAAATCCTTATGTGAGAAAGATAAAGTCATGATGCCTTATTCTATGCCTAGTGCTAAGTATGCAACCCATCGATGCCCAAGATTAAGAAAGTGAACTTTAATGTGCCTTCAAGTAGCTCGGATCCCAACACTTCTAAACACGAAAAGCAAATAGTAGCAAAACCAACTAATGTTCCTATTCCTCTACAGGGTAAAAAAGTGACACCAAAGCGAAGCGGTTAAAGCCTCAAGGCAACAAAAGAATGATAGGACCTTGCAAGCTAGGAATGTTTAGTGGAAGAGTGAAGATCACCTTAGGGAGAATTTGAATAAAGCGAATCGTGTTGATTCTAGTGTTAGCTCTAAGCGTCTTTGTAATTAATGTGAATTACGCTACTTTTGGCAAAACATGTAATGATGATTGCTTGGTTTACATTACTAATCATGTATGTGGTGTGAATGATTTGATTAATCTTTGTTAAATACCCGCTTAAAATTGTTAATGCCAAAAATCAAGCTAAGAAGGCTAGAAAGCAAAGGCGGAAGAAGGTTAGAAAACATTGAAACCCACAGAAGAAAATTTAGTAATATAGGTTATCGATGGATACCTATTGGCATAAATTTAATCTTAATGAGTTGTGCCCTAAATTTTCTAAGTCAATGCCCATTAGAAATGGATGCCCACCGGTAGAACTATACCTTTAAGAAGTGAACATACTTTGAATAGATCTATTGTTTCTACTAGCCCGACATCTACCACTAATGATTTTATTGACTCGGTTTCGATGTGGATGTTCCAATCTCTTTGTCTAACCAAGTGGAACCCATTATTGCATGGGGATCCCAATTATCCGATTATCCATTTTGTCTATGTTCAACAATGGTCGTTCAAATCGCTTACGTGGTACTTGGACTCGTGTCGTTTCAAGCATATGATGGAGATCGCTCATGACTCATGAACCGTGAGTAAACTCATTGGGACCGTTAGATTCGGGAACGACCATTTTGATGCAATTATGGGTTATGGAGATTATGTTGTTGGTGACGATGTAATCTCCGGGTATATTATGTTGAAGGTCTTGGTCATAACTTGTTCTCGTTGGTCAATTCTATGATTCCGATCTAGAGGTGGCTTTTAGAAAACATACTTGTTTCGTTAGAGAACTTAATGGTGTGGAACTCATAAGAGGAACACGTGGTTCAAACCTATACACCATCTCTATCGAAGACATGATGAAGTCTTCTCCAATCGCTTGTTGTCAAAGGCTTGAAAACAAAGTCATGGTTATGGCATCGTCGTCTCAATCACTTGAACTTCGGCACCATTAATGATCTTTCCAGAAAGGACCTTGTAAGAGGCTTACCCAGATTAAAGTATGAAAAATATCATCTTTGTTCAGCATGCCAATTGGGAAAAAGCAGAAAATATGCCCACAAACCCAAACCTGCAAACTCAGTTATGAAAGTTCTTCATACTATTCATATGGATTTGTGCAGACCAATGAGAGTGCAAACGATAAATGGGAAGAAATATGTTTTAGTCGTTGTTGATGACTACTCTCAATTTACTTGGGTTAAGTTTTTGAGGACAAATGATGAAACTCCATATGTCATCATCAAACTTATCAGCATTGCGAGTTCGACTTAGCAAGACTGTTAGAATTATTCGAGCAGACAATGGCACCGAGTTTGTTAACAAAGACCTAAGTAAATTTTATGAAAGCATTGAATCGGTCATTAAAGAAGTGTTCCACATGCCTCAATGAATGGTGTAGTTGAAAGACAAATCGAACCCTTGTTGAACCCGCAAGAACTATGCTAATTTATTTAAAGGTTCCAATGTTTCTTTGGGCTGAAGCCATTGCCACAGCTTGCTACACCCAAAATCGTTCCCTCATACATACCACACTTGGAAAAACTCCATACGAACTTGTCCATAAACGAAAACCTGATCTCTCCTACCTTCGTGTATTTGGTGCTTTGTGCTATCCAACGAATGACGGTCAAGATTTAGGTAAATTAAGAGCTAAGGCGGACATTGGAGTTTTTGTGGGCTATGCATCAAACAAGAAGGGTTACCGAATCTATAACAAAAGAACTCGAGATATCATGGAAACTATTCATGTCACGTTCGATGAGCTGTCCGGGCAAATGGCTCCAGGACAATCAAGTTCTGGAACCGCATCTCAACCTTCATTAAGTAGTCCCATTAGTTCTTCTCTTGTACAAAATCCTCACCAAACAATTTCATATGTACCCCTTCGGAAGATGATTTGAAGAAATTATTTGATCCAATGTTTGATGAACACTATGAGCCTCATCGCTAATGATCACCAAATACATCAACAGAGGCTGTCTCTAACCCAGTTAATGTAGATAACCCATTAGTTTCTATGTCATTGAGTCAAGAAGCGCCTACTACAGATCACTCATCCTCATCATCAAATCCTCAATCATCGAGTGTACATCATGGAAATGTGTCTGGCACCTATGATGGAGATAACCCTTTTGCTACTCCCGAAGATGCTCCATTTGAGAACACATTTGCTCTTGAACCATCATCAGAACCATCTTCATCAGGGGAAAACGACTCTGCTACCTCATTTCCTCAACAAAAACCCCTCTCGTCTAGTATCCACTCGTAAACAACTTGCAACTGATGCTTTATGGTGCGTCTTTAACTCCATACTATCTAAGATCGAACCAAAAGACGTTAAAGCGCCATGAATGAAGGCAATGGTTCAATGCCATGCGGGAAGAAATTCATGAGTTCGATCGACTAGATGTATGGGAATTAGTACACGCTCCCGATCGTACTATGATCATTGCTCTAAAGTGGATCTTCAAAGTAAAACTTGATGAGCATGGTGATGTGTTAAAGAACAAGGCTCGGTTAGTTGCAAAAGGATACCGTCGAGAGGAGGGTATTGACTTTGAAGAATCATTTGCTCCAGTTGCGTATCGAGGCAATCAAAATCTTCCGCTAACGCTGCAAGTAAGAACATGGTAGTCATCGATGGATGTAAAGATCGCTTTGAACGGGATCTTAAAGAAGTCGATTCGTTAGCCAACCCAAGGTTTTGTGAATCTAGAGAACCTACTCATGTCTATCGCTAGAAGTTGGCTCTTTACGGTTTGAAGCAAGCTCCAAGGGCATGGTACGATACGCTATCAAAGTTTCTTCTATCTACCGGATTCAAAGAAAGGAGCAATTGATCCGACATTGTTCACCGTAAAGTCGCAAACACTTAATTCACGCTCAAATCTATGTTGATGATATTATTTTTGCCTCGACCGACCCCAATGAATGTGACCGTTTTTCAAGGAGATGGGCTCCAAATTTCAAATGTCAATGATGGGACAAATGTCATTTTTCTTCTGACAAATTTCACAAAGTCCCGGAGGCATTTTATCAATCAATCTAAATATGCTAATGAGATTTTAAAGAAATTTGGATTTGATTCTCGTGACCTTGTTGACACTCACATGGTGGAGCGTGATTAAACTGGATGAGGTCCTCGGGGATCATGGTTGACCGACTAAATATCTTAGTATGATCGGGTCCCGATGTACCCATCGCCGCAGACGGACATTCTGCTCGTTGTATGCATGTGTGCTAGATATCGTGCTAAGCTTCACCAAAAAGCACCTTGAAGCGGTTAAACGGGTCTTTCGGTATCTCCAAGGAACCATCAACATGGGACTTTGGTACCAAGGACACCGATATGTCACTAACGACCTATGCGAGATGTTGACCATGCGTGATGTCAAGATATAAGTCACATCAGATATAGGTGCTCGCTGGGTGATAAGCTTGTGAGCCGGTCTTCAAAGAAACAAATGAGTACTTCTATATCCTCATGAGGCAGAATACATAGCTATGTCATCTTGTTGTGCTCAAATCCTATGGATGAGATCCCAATTATCCGACTATGGCTTTGAATTCAACAAAATCCCTCTCAGACAGATAACAAAAGTGCCATTGCTCTCTCATGCAACAACGCTCAACATTCAAGAGCAAAGAATATCGACATTCGACAACATTTCATCGTAGCAGTGGAGAACGGTGTGGTGGAACTTTATTTTGTGAGGACCGAATACAGCTAGCGAGACATCTTCACCAAAGCTCTTCCTTGAGAACGCTTTGATTTTATCCTTCCACGACTTGGTCTAAAGAGTCTACAACCGGAAACACTCAAATGTCTTCAAGAGGAAGACGAGGAGTAAAAATTTTCTTCATCCATCTCTTGTAAATATTTATTCAAAAGAAAATACAAAATTATAAAACCCACAAAAGAAAATAGAAAAATATTAAATTTCAAAAATCCATAAAAATCGTAAAATCTTTGATAAAAGCTAAAAATATTTTTCCCATCTTTCTTTTATTCGATTTCATCTACGGTCTTTGTGTTGTCATTCAAAGAGTGACACGGGTCTTTAGATGAAGTTCGAATGTACATATAAAAAAAAAAGTTTATAGTCATTTTCGACTATACCCGCTTTTAAAAGAGAAATGAGCCATGCTTTATCTTATTTTTCAAATCTCATGCTCGATTCTTAAAATAAATGTTTGTCACCAAAAGACAAATGTTTCCTTCACAAATATTTTCCTTCTATAAATTCTTCCTAAAAATATTTGTTATCTAATGAAAACTAATAAAATAACCCTGACTCAATTTTGAAAATCATCCGGGCTTGACATTTGTCAAAATATCTATCTCTCAATCAACAACTTATGTCATTGATTGAGGGGAGAATGATTCCATTAAATCAAAAGGTTATTTGCCATACAATTGGTTCGCACTAAGGCTTATGTCATGTTTTCAAAAGATACTCAAGCATGTTTAATCTTTGAAGTTTAAAGTCTCGTGATTTGATCCTTATCGGTTAAATGTTTTCATAAGCAAGTCACAATTCTCCTCAAAAGCTTTCAAAATCAATTTAAATCTATAGAGATCACAAATCTTAAATGACTTGAAAATTGTGATCGTGGAGAATTTGTGATTTAAATTGGATTTAAACCGATAATTCGATAAATGGTTTTATAAGTGATTAGAAAGTTTCCTCCCTACATGTGCCAAACTATTTCAAATTTTCCATGCACATGTTGGGGGCATCTATATCAAACCAAAAAGGATTGAAACGTGATTGATTTGTTTCAAAGTGCGTGTTTTCCCTAATATGTGCAAAACACTTTCAATCTCGATGCACATGTCGTGGGGGAGCAACTTTTGAAACCACATTCTTTCCCAAATTTACCTTAACAAAGTATTTAAAAATACTAATTTTGATTGGGAAAGTGATGTCGAAAGTTTTAGAAAATGTTGATCAAAGAAGTGAATTCTTCCTATTGCCTCCATGTGCCAAAATGATTTCAAACATATGATGCACATGTTGAGGGGAGCCTCTTTTTCTGAAATATAAAAAACAAATCAGGTTCAAAATGCTTTGATAATATATCACAAGTATTTGGATTGATTTTCAAATGGTTTCCAATTGGTTCCAATGGCAGATGAACAATACCAAAAAGACTGACCAAATTTACTTTATGTATGGTGATATAAGGATGGTTAGGCTAGGTATCTGCTCCCACGATCCCGCCAGAGCCGGAGGGATTCACCAGTGGACAATCCACCAGATATGTGTGTGAGTCCTTAGGTATGATGAAAAAGGAGAAAAATGAGAATATGGGAAGAGTGTCGTCGATTGCAGAGCTAGTAATGAAACAAACCCAACAAGGTTCTAGTAATGAAGTCTCAAAGCAATCAAGGGGTTAAAGAATGAAAAAGAAATAAATGTAAAGAGTGAAAATAAATAGCCTCCAATAATTCAACCTTAGGGCGTAAACCCGGTTCAATACATATGCTACTAGTGTTTACCAAGGTAACGCCAGTATTGAAGACAAGACGTCATGGACCCAAAGGACGCACCGCACTACAAATTCCCAAGCTACTCAAGTTCCTCTTAAAGGACTTGTTTCATTCTCATGGGAACCTACATTATCTACTCGACTTTCTGTTAGAGATTGTTGATATTGAAGGAGACCCTCTCCTAGTCTCCAGATAGGAACAAAATGCACAATCGAGTCTAGAGCAACGAGATCATCTAATAAATCATTAGACACAATCAATGAAGACTTATTGTTTCACATAATGTGGAAAGTGAGAATATATCTTATGAGTCCCACGGATTATCCTTGTGGTATTGCTAAACATCTAAGTGATATGCAAACATATTCACAATGAAGATGGAAAGCCTTTTAGAGCCAACATCATACAAGCTCTTGGTAGGTGGTATGTGAGATCCGCCCAATGGATCAACCATGTGACAACTTAATGAAACAATGGGGTTATCAAAATTATGAATCAATCCGTTCAGTTATGGATTGACGGATACCTTTGAAAACTCGGTCACAGTTTAAAATCCTTTCTCTAGCACATCGATGTGTGTATTAATATTTTAAAAATAAAAGGTGTTTATGATTGATAATTGATTTTCCTAAACCTTCGTTGTATTGCAAAACACTTTATTTTGAGCAAGACACGATTGTTTTTCAAACTCTTTTCATCAATCGCTGAATCTCAAATTACGGTTCACTCACCCGTTGTCTTCCTTTGAGACGCTCCGGCTGAGAACAAGAGCAACGCAAACCTCGTCAAGGAGATTCTTCGATTATATACCGATCGTGCAAGACTTGTACCGATCAATGGGAACCATGGGCCGGTACCTCAATTCAATTAAAGTGATCAAAGACACTTTTCGTGCTTTATTGCTAATCGCTGTACGCAGCCACACCCGACGCTTGCGCTGATCGAATTGAGAGGTCAATCCATCGTCGCATGCTCACACATCACATTCACTTCAAATCATGATAAGTGCATCAACAACTCGATATTTACACTCCATGCTTCTACCACGCCGCAAATATCATGAATCAACTAAAGCTTCCGCTACTCGATGAGGAGAAATCATGATCCGTATGTGAGCATGTCGGTCCAAAAGTCACAACATCACATAATGTCAACACTACAAAGGAAGAGTCGAGATTTATGGAAGTCGATGATCTCAAAGTTGGCTCAAAACTCATTATCACGTGGATCGCTTAAAGACCTCCTCTGGATTAACCATACATGCAAAACATGAAGAATCAAAGACTACGGACTATGTAACAATGAACTTAAAAAGAATCCGTAACAATCTTAATGTAATATCCGTTTGTATTCTATCTAATTTGAGGTGACTCCCTGTGGGGAGATTGTTAGGATTTAGAAAATCCAGTCATTAAAGTGTCATCACCTCAAGTATATGTAATCGTTAGAAAGCTCGTAGTCGTAGCTATTTTATGTTAGTTAGTATTTAGTAAGTAACAACTGGAGGAAGTGGTCTTACCCAATCGTATCCCTGATCCACACCGTAGTAGGCGCTGCTTTATATAAGGTATTTTAAATACCCTCTACCTCCCAAGGTAGGGTTTGGAGCTCATAATAAGATTTTACTTTCTCTCACTAAGTTCCCTAAACCTCTAACCTTTCTCTCTCTAAAACCTATAGTATACGCCATTTAGTATCATGGTTTGATGTGTTTGTGAACCATTATGTTACAAAGGTAATAGCTTTGTTCCTTTAGTTTGTCTTCTTTCCGTTAAACAATTTCTAGATCTACATTTTTCTTTATACCGCTTAGATATTTTAGGACCTGGTTTCGCTTTTGAAGATGATGAAGATTTTGATGGATCGCATGGCATCGAAAAGTTTGAGACCATGCGTTTTACCCATCCGATTGATTTTGCTAATCAATTCGCGTATGTAAGCATTTTTTTCCGGGGTATTATATATCGTTACTCGCTTAGTCTATATGAAGTTACCAATGCATTTACCGTTGCTTGCTTTTGGGATGCTCTCGGTTGTATCGATGTTCCTATAGATTACATGGACCGCCTCCTTTTGGTCTTGCTATTGACGGCCTCTTGAGACCTGCATTTGTTGATGAAATTCCATCATCAATGGTGATGAAGTAAGTCCGATTGTCAAGGTAAAGAAGGTGCAAGATCGTCTCAAGATGTCCACAATTTGGAAGAAGAATCGCTGTAAAACTCGAGCTCTGAAATGGGAATATATACTATATGTTAGAGGCCTAGAGATGATCAAGTTGCAATTGATTTCGCACATGGAAATCGTGTATATGATATATTAATCGGCGATTTAGTGTAAGACATTAAGCTCACCGCTCATGGTTCACACTAGTTTCTTTGCAACATAGCTATTTTTTCTAGGATTATAGGTGATAAACACAATGTCTATTTAGCGAGAACAAGATGGTTGGCTTGGCTAACATGTCCATTATATTTCTTTATTACGCCTAAAAGGAGAAAGGAAGGGAAGCACATAGGCAAGTGGTCGAGTGGTAATGATTCTTACGGTAGAAATGTTCCCCATACATCACCACTGTGGCCTCATTGTTGCCAATGAACCTCGGCCTTTATGAGTATGTGTTAGTTAGAATGAAAGTTTTGTGTCTTTTACTAGTTAAACTATGACACCTATTTATGCAAATTATAATTGTAGGTCGGACTTCAAGTTTACCTTAAGAGCATTTAGAACTCGAGATTGCAAAGAAAGGGATGGGTTGGATCCGGATGTGTAGTGGGAGAGAAGAGATTGAACCAAATGGGTGTGATGTAGATGTTCAAAGTTGCTATAAAAAAGATGAATATATTTGGTGAGGAAGTATGGATTGTTTATTATAGTTCAAGATGCTATTACGCACTCAGCTTGCTTAGCCTTGCTCTCTTGTTTCTATGATACACCCTCGTTATACTTGTCATTATATAACCTATTGTTTAGGCTAAACTTTATTACACCGTATCAAATATGATTTTCTTATTTGTAGGTGTGCGCGAGAAGATGGATGATGGATGTTGGCTTAAATGAACAGTTTCTAGTTTTCCTTTCGTTGCATCCGCTAACGATTTTATTTTTATATTTTATTTTATTTTTCTGCTTTTGTTAGTGTAGCCTCATGGCTCAAGACTCTCTCTACTTGTTCATGCTACTTTTATTTCATCGTATTTATGTTGAATTTTGTAATACTTTTATCTTGGATATAACTTGGTTGAAAATTCTCTTATGGAAATGAAATATTTTCTTACTTATTGAATTGTATTCGCTCTATTTACTTGCTTCAAATTTAGTTTAGTTGTTTGTTTTGTGTTTTGCTTTTGAATTAAGTAGTGTTATATTGTTGCATAGGTACAAGTGTTTTATGACGCCACTTATTAGGACACTAATGCTATTAATTAAACATGGAACAAAATGTCTTTTATAACACTAAATTTGGTCCTAACAAAAGCACATATGTATTAGGATCCTTTTCTTAGTACTAAAATGAGACTTTATTCATTATGTTTTTGTCTAATGAAAATGTGCTAGGACCCGTGAAAGTGTCCCAAAACATAACAAATGTCTAAGCATATATTAGAACACCGGATAGCATCCTATAATGTGGTTTATTAGGACGCCATTTTGGTCGCATAAACATTTTTATGGGACCAAATAATTAGTTTTAAAAGTAAATGTCCTAAATATCTATTACAACCCTTCCTATGACACTTTTATTTTCGTCTCTATTAAGTTAAAGGTCCTATAAACTATGTTTATAGGACACTAACAAAGGCCCTATAAGCCCCTTTTCAGGAAGTGAATTTAATTGAGTAACATAAAAATATGTTGATTGCCGTAAAAGTACCATGATGATCGAACTCATGCGTGACAACTATATGTAAAAGGGTACTCGGCTAAGATGTAAATTGTAATTTATCTGTAATAGTCGATTGTTGTAAAGCGATACCAAGTTCGTCATTTCGACTCTAACATGCCAATTTTTACGACATTAGCAAATTATGCCTTCAAGCCCCAAATGATTTGATCACCACTCATTTTAAACTTAAAAATATAATCAACATTTCAAGTTATCAACAGATTTTCAGAATAATAACCAAAACTTAATTAATTATGACTAAAAACGCTAATCTTTCAATTTTATCAATAAATTTCTAATAATAACCACAACTTAATTAATTATGATTAAAAGACATAATCTTTCAATTAAAAAATAAATTATTATAATGTAAATATACATATATGTAATTCATTGTATTGAGTCAAAGTAACTTAAATTATCATTATTAGCTTAAAAGGGCTTGTAATATTAGCATCATCAATTTTGTATTTTTAAAATTATAAGGCAAAGTGATACACATTTTATAAAGGAGTAAGGTTATCTCGAACTTATTTCATAAATGGCAACTATTATTCTCTTTGTGAGGGAAAGTGTTTTGATTTGTAGTTGCACTCGAACCGTGGATAGAATCCAAGGTTAATGAACTGGACTAAAAGATTTGAGAGATGTAAGATCATGTTTGCAACAACTACTACAAGAAAATGAATGATTTAGATGTGCATACTATTGGATTTGATTGAGATTCTAACCTATTTTTATTAACCTTTAATGAATATATTCTTTGAGTTATTTTTATTTCACATAATTATAAGCCAGTTTAAATATAAAAACAAATCACAAAATCAAAACCAGGTATATGTAATAATTGGTTATCACATCAAAAAATTAACAATCGTTTATATACAATAAAGAAACCTCATTATCAAATTACATCTTTAGAATTTTTGGTGTGTCATATTGATAACTGGTTTGTTAATGTTGCCTCAATTTCAATTTAATAATGAGATGCATAGTTCAAGTCATCTTCCTAAAATTAAGTTTTTACCATACAAATATCAAATCTACTATCAACTACACTAACCACCAGGGTGTTGTCACAGTGAGGGCGTCAAAGGTCAATAAGCGGACCAATAGCTCGCCACGATTAACCGCCTGAAGGCTCTCAGTGCCAAAGTCCATGTGTGATCCGGGATGCCACCCGAATAGTGTATGCTATGGTAAGACATGCATTTTTTTACCGTTGGGGCCCAACAACTACTTTTCTATATATGTTTTTCAAATTTTATTATTTTATATCATAAACATACAATCATTTTATCTACAGTTTAACCATTTTATTTCCATGCGCCGCCTCATAAGTTGATAAAAATTTTGAGTAGCCTTGATTTAAATTACATAATGAGGCTTTTCGAGAAATAATGTTATATATAAAGTTTCACTGTTTATAATATATTGTGCAATTAGTTATTTAAATGTAACATATTACTCATTTAAGATATTTTCTCATCTAAATACATTTTTCTTCGTGAAAATATATGTACACACGCTTATAATTATTAACGGAGCAAATTTTGCCTCGAACATCGCCTCACCTCGCCCATCCTCACCGAGCGGCCTATTCCATCTCACATACAAATTACATTTCACTTATATTTTACTCTCAATATTTAATATGGGCAATTACGATTTCGATGAAGATTATTTACTTGATGAATGTGTACGATTGCCTTCAATCGGTCGAAAACCAAGAAGCTCAAAGTTCACGTTCACGAAATCGGTTTATCGTGAACGCTACGCTATGGAAGAACATTTAATGAGTGGCTATTTTTGCTACAATCCAAAATACCCGGAGTACTATTTTAGGCGTAGATACCGTATGAGTAGTTAATGGAGTAACATTTGTTTTTTAATGGATTACTATTTTGACGATGTGTATAACGACACCGCCCCGATTGCTCCATTTGTAGTTAATGAAGTAACATTTGACAAAAGGTATTAGCCAATGGAATTTATATGCAGTAGGCTACGTTTGTCAAATCTTATCTGTGGCACAAAACGAGACACATTATTGTTTAAGAGGAAACCAGAAAGTTCAAGAAATGATACCGAAAGAACTTTTAATGTTCTCCAAAGACATTGAAGAATTATATGAATAACAGGCACGCGCTTGGACAATCAACGAGATAAGAAGAGTTGTGTATATTAATCCTCAACCAAATATACAAAGTACTTGGATCGAGAGATGCGAAATACATCGGAAAAAATACATGATAAACGTATGAACGAAACATTTAAATATCTTATGGATCACCTATGACAAGAAGAAGAAGATTAGGTTTTAGTTTAATGTTATGTACTTTCTCGTATTTTTTATTTGTAATTTGTATTTTAATTCATGAATGAAGAACAATGTTAGTTCAAATAAATGAAGAAAAAAAAGTGACTCTCGAATGGCATGTGACGGCCATATGTTAGAACCACGACGAATTACATGTATCGTAGCGTGTTGCTCAGACTACACAACCGATTTGTAAGCATGTCAAAAAAAATTAAAATCATTGCTTTTGTGTATGTGCGATTCCCAAAAATTCTTTTCTACTTTTGTTTTTACGATGTAGCTTTAGCTAGAGAACATTTTTTCACAAGAACACCTCTTAAAAATTCCTATCCGTCACTTGGTTAGAACCAGGGTGTGATAACATGTTAACACCTTTTTTCTAGCTATCTCTACGCCATCATTTCAACATCAAAACATTTAACACCAAACAACGTCATCTTTCAAAACTCGTCATTTAAAATTTACAATTTACAAATTAACCCTTTAACTGTTTCATTCATTAAACAACCTAATATTTAAAAATACAAATTACAAATACTTAAAAACATAAATTTATAAAACATGCGAAAATATTAAATAAAATTCACAAAGACTAAACTGTAAAACCACATGGACTAACTTGCAAAAGCCATTTAATATATCATCTTCCCCAACTTACCATCAGTGTCGCTACACACACACTGAAAAATACATACACTACAAAAATCACAAATGATTGATAAAACCATGACCCAAAGGACCAGGGGGTGTTTAACTTGTTTTGTCATCTTGCATGTTTCAACTTGAGTTATTGTATAACGCAGCCCCAACGCCACGATTGATGGTACGCAGAACGCAGTCCCAACGCCGGCCACGTAATGGCCACGACATGAGGTGTTACCGCACCCCACGCCTATGAGGAGTGTTTTGGTAGAGTGAAAGCTCATGTGACACCACAAAGTTAAAGGTGAGTTGCATGACATGACACCTCTAACTAACATTGCAGAATACAGGTAGTAAAAAGAAAACTCACTCCTTGAGTGCTAGATCAGCATCCTGTTTCATGATGAAGATTAAATATAACTAGCAAATTTAGTGAGCCAGGAGATTGTAGGAGACACAAACATGCAATCTTTACAATAACACTCTCCTTTTCTTTAATATTTGATTATAAGAGTTTACAACCAAAAATCAAGATGCAAAATGCAACATGAACACACACTGTAGCAAACCATAAATACTGAAATACATTGTTATTGATCAACTTGTTTGGTGCAATGAGCGCTAATGAATAGAAACTCAAATTTATCTGGAATCAAACTCCTATATATCACTAGCATCAAGAAGTTCTCAGATCTTGCTAGCAAATTCAAGACCCTCCTTGGCAAGCTCCTCCAAGCTTGAGGCTGGTGGTTGTGCTTTGGCAACTTTGGCAATTGCTTGGTTCTCTTCAGCTGCACCACCTTCAAGAAAAGCACCAACCACCTTGCCATCCTTGATCCAGTATGATCCGAACTTTGGTTTTGCTGATGAAGGATCATGGTCACCAAAAATAACAGCATCACCAACATTATCCCCATAAAACTGCCATGATAGATCAAATGAACGGGAATAGAAGAATGGAAGGTAGTCATAAGTTTCGATATCCTTTCCTTGCTCACTAGCAAAAATGGCCTGCATAAGTAGATACAGAGACTTTTCAGCTCAATTCTTTTTCTGTAGTAAATTGCATAGAAGAAAAGCATAGTAGATGGTATTTATTCATTACCTTAACAGCTTGTTCGGCAGATTTGCGGAATGGTCAACATGTTCAACTCTCCTAATATCATATAACTTCATAGGAAAGTAGCAACATCACCGACAGCGTATACGTCAGGAACACTAGTTTTGAAAAAGGCATCGGTCTGTGATTAACAAACAAAAAGACGAGTAAAATTATCAGTTCTGGCAATGACACATTCAATTAAAAGATGATTTAGATGAATACAAACCTTAATTCCACCTTTGTCCTCTTCAACCTGTCCTTTGAATAGGTTTGTAAGGGGCCTAGCACCAACACCAACCACCACAATATCTGCTTCTAGCACCCTTCCGTCCTTCAGTTTCACTTCTTTCACCTAAAAAATCATTTAAAGTGTTTTTATTGAATGGAAAAAAATTATATACAGAATTCTGAAACGGATCCGCTGCATGAGTACAAACCTCTCCATTGTCATTCTGGGTAAACCCAGAAGCAACTGTACCCTTGATGATAGTCACTCCCTTTTTCTGATAATAGCCCTCGTAGAAAGCAGCAATATCAGCAGTGAATAGACGAGGCACTGTTTTAACATGACACAAATCAGCAGTTAAATTTAAATGTTTATGCACTCAAATCAGTGGTGGCAAATTAAACCCATTTCCTACTAAATGTCTAAACGAGTTGTTGATCTCGGCTATATTTATCTGTAATGGTTCATACAGTATATATTACAAATTTATAGAGAATAGCAATGCGTGATTTAAGAGCATACAAGCTCCTAAATTATTTTATTTTCAATATCATTTCATTATGTAAATGAAATAATACTTAACGGAATAATTATTAGTATAAATTTAAAAATAGAAAAAATGTTCTTGGGGCAACCCAAATACACCAGGTCCTTTTTTTACCAGTACCAAAAAGCACCGCTTTGACCCGTTATATTACCTGAACCACCCAAACTCAGGCGCTAAACAGAAATGAACAAAAGAAGTAACATAGATGTATCTGCACTTACTGCACCATGGTTCAGGGTAAACCATTGTAACATCAATGTTATTAAGTCTGAGTACAGCGCTAAGCTCAAGACCAATGTATCCTCCCCCAACAACAACAGCCTTTCCATTTTTCTTTGCTTTAATAGCTTCTGCAAGTTTATCAGCATCATCAATCTCTCTCAAGTAAAGAATGTTCTTGGCATCAGCCCTTCCACTTTAAAGTCTGTCAGTTTGAGAACCTGAAAGTTCAGTTATACATGTTAAGCACGTGAAGAAGAGGAGACAGAGAGTTTCGTGTCATTTACAGATTACAATCTTACTGTGGATCCAGTGGCAATGATCAAAGTTGTATATTTGAAAGTATCTCCAGCTGCGCTTGTAAGAGTTTTTGAAGCAAGATCTGCTGTCACTATCTCTGTGTTAAGGATCAAGTCGATACCTGTACAAGCATCACAGCAAGAGAAACAAAGATTAAAAGTTTTACATTCATTATGGGGTTTAAAAGATTAAACAGACTTGGAGTAGAGGGGACCAATCTACAACGTAAGCAGTCAATATATGTATAAAGATACTTACATACATAATTAAAGGAAAATACCATACCTTTCTCGGTGTACCATTCAGGTAATAGTCTCTCTCCTCCACTTCCAACACAGACGTGAAACCCTGGAAGTCTAGCAGCTCCTGAAAAATAATGAATTATATAAATAGGACAGAAAAAAAAAAAATCATATATCAGAAACAAAACTGGAGCTTCAGCTTATTTCTTCAACTAGAAATTAATGATGAAAATTTGGGCAGCTTAAAATATTGATTAATGTCAGTATTATCTCTCCATTCCAAAAGGTCTAAATTGGCTTACCTTCAGGAAACAGATAAGCCTTGCTTAGTGCAGGGCGCTCATACGGGGCCACCTAGAAGATATAAAAGAACACATAATGTTAGAAAAATTATATTAATAGTTCCACAAAATTACTTAATTAGTAACTAAAACTGTGTATGTAAAAAAATTGTTCAAATGTTACAATATAACAACCAACAGATTAAAGATGAGAGCCACAGTACAGAGGCACGCTGTCAAACCTCAACGGCAGACAAATGTGTTCCTTTAATTATTATATTGAATTCTATTATTTTTTGTCATCTTTAAAAGCATTCTGATATATAATCTTTGTTCATTCAATCACGCAAACCCGGATCAAGATCAAGATATTTGAGAATCTCCATAGACAAGTGAATATACACATGAAAATACATAGGATCAGGGGCGGAACTACATGGTGGTTGGGGGCGGTGCCCTCCATGGTTCGCCAAAAAATATCAATTTTTAGTGTAAAATTTTTTTTTTTAGAAAATATTTTAAAGTGCACCCATTACAAAATCAAATTGCCCCCACATTAAGATCAAACAATGTAAAACCTTAAATCTCTATCTTATTCTAAAAATATCAGTTTTTAGTGTAAAAAAATCTATGACCTTTTTATTAAAATTCATCACAAATTTTATCAAAAAATTTTTTGCCCCCGCCTTCTAAAATCCTGGGTCCGTCACACTGCCTAGGATTGCTAAGAAAATTTGCAACCAAGATACTAAGCAAACTTTTTAGCGTGTCGCCTTAAATTGAGGAGTCGAAAGTCACCAAAAACATTCAAAAAGAATTATATGCTTTAGCAATTTGAAAGCAACCATACTACAAATAGTGAGACTTTAGCAAGTACATGTTGAGCATATCCATTTTCAAGCAACATATTGGCTGCTTAGGTTTTTGTATTGTGCGTCAGATATATGGCCCTTTGTTTTAGTAAAGGTTGGAACTCAAAGGATTGATTAATGCAGACAAGAATTCATAAAGGTACTTTTCTACAAGAAACTTTATTGTACCCATTCTCTTTTAGCCAAATCAGCACTAGTTTTTTTCTCTTTTAGTTCCATAAAGTGAAAACATGGAAAATAATAAATTCCATGAAGAATATAATAAAACAAAAATCTAATTTACAACTTTCAATATCAATTAATATTTTATAGAATATTCCACAAGTCTGAAATATAAATTCAAAAATAGAGAGGCAAAACTGATGATCATACCGCCTCCTTAGAGATGATTGCTAGCTCGCCTGGTTGGACTCCTTGCTTTGCGAACTCCCTGGCAGCATAACCCTGCATTTAGAATATCAAATATATAAGAAATTGTCATGGACTAACAATAAGAAATACAAGACAACCGGGATACAAAACCAAGATGTCAACATCCATGTAAGTATGTTCTGTGAAAAGCTGAAATTCCAATACTAAAGGCTTATTCAAACTCTCTAATTACCAGAAATAACATACACCTCAAATGGTAAACTAAATACGCCTTAAAAACTAGTTACAAAGTTGTTCTAAATATATGGGCTAATTGCACGAAAATGTAGCTTACTTGTCTATTTATGTGTCTTTCGTGAACTGTATGACCTACAAACCGCTAATGTCTACGTGGAGCCCGTTTTTCCACGAGGATTAATCAATAAATTTTCTCTTTTCCAATTAACCAAACACCCATGTGTCTTGCCCCGCCAACCAAACACCCCCTTTCTTCTACATTTACATCCTCACCCTCTTGATTATGGGATATTTGACAATATAATAATCAGATATTCACAAAAAGAATCACAATGATACTTTGATTGTCCCAAGTAAATAGTCCAACCAAATTCACACCCACTGATACATTCTGAACCAAAATCTTGTTCCACATTGCAATCGTTGTAGCGAATCCCAGATGGGTTTTTCATGTTTTCTAAGTTTCTTTGAAGAAAACAAGAAAATAAGTTCAAGAAAAGGCAAAAGCTTTAAGGAGATGGAACTTCGGATTCAACTATACGAGTGAGCCTTTTAGAGATCTTAATCCTTTTCAGGATTCAAGAAGATGGGTTTCGTAGAGGTGATGCCGTGATGGTGGTGTTTTCATGGTGGCTGCAAGGGTGGGTGGTGGTGGTGGATGAAATAATGGTGGTGGTGGTAAAACTGGAAAAGAATGGGAGGTGTTTGGGAATGAGTTTTACGAGTGCGAGGTGGATTTATGTATTGACATGGCAACAACAAAAAATGTAGAATTGATTAAGTTGTAACAATCAATATTCACTCGACACACGGAAAAGACCGAATTCAAGAGTAGGTTACGCCTATAAAAAATTGTTGGCAATAGAGAACTATAAATAGTAGCAAGTAAGATACATTTTCTGCAATTAGCTCTAAGTATATATGTTTGTAAACTATACCACACTTCAAGAATTTCCGACAACTTTCAAGTTGACATATAAGCATGTTAGACTAAACTTTTACGCATGTATAGGACTACGTTCAGATAGGAAGTAGCAGCAAAAGCTACTCTGTAACAAGAAATACAAAGTTACAAATAGTTTTTGTAGTAACTATCGAGCGCAATTCATATCCTCTTAAGTCTTAACCGATAAAGAGTTTTAGTAACTAAATATTATACCGTAAAAACTTTATTCCCTAAATAATTAGTACAAAGATACTCTCCTTCACCCGATAAATGTCCATTTCATTAAGTTTACCATATTACACTTAAATCAAATCATAATTACAAAACTCAGAAACAAAAGAGATTTTCTTAAACCGTGTATGTATTTGGTCAAATCATGTATGTTTCGAAACGATAAATTAGAGAATTACTATTTGAAGATAAAAAATAAGTTTGTTGATTGCAACAATTATTTAACAAAACAATAACTCACAGTTATAAAGGTTTTGATTTGACACTACAATAAGTCATTATTATATTCTTTTATTTAACAAAACAATAACTCACTATTATATTCTTTTATTTAACAAACTAATACAGTGTGATTTAGGTGTAAATAGATTTTTCAAAAAAGACAAGAATTCAGTAACAGATACAAATGTCTTGTTTAAGCCTAATTTTCGGCTTATATAGCCAGCTTATGGCTTATTTGTTTTTGAGCTTGTGTTTCATAAGCTATTTTTTGTAGCTTATTTTAAAAGCTTTCGGCTTATATAACTTTGTTATGACATATAAGCTCACTTTTTGTGGCTTATTTTAAAAGCTTTCGCCTTATATAAGTTTATTATGTCATATAAAGTTATATAAGCCGAAAGTTTTTAAAATAAGTCACAAAAGTGAGTTTATGAAACATAAGCTCAAAAACTAAATAAGCTATAAACCGGCTATATAGCCGAAACAAACATGCTTATATTAACAATCATCCAAATCCTGTTACCATTTCATTATTATGTAAATTGCAAAGGAGTGATAAATAAAACAGATGAAAACGAAAAGAATAAATCAAATAAATCAGAAAGAAAGAAACTCACGGCAGAGACACCGCCGCCGATGATGACGTATTTAAAAGACTTTTCTCCAGCCATGATTATGACTATTCCGATCAAATGAAATGAATTTAGACAGGTATTCAGTAGTAGGTTACTACACTTTTTTTTTGTTTGTTTGTTGGTTGGTGTTTATTGGGATTAGCAATTACACGTATATATATTGACTCATTGGTTGGATCCGTTTTTTATACCATAAAGATTAGAGATTGAATAAGTCTAATCGTTTACCGACACGTGGAGGTTCATCTGCCCTGTCTTTTTCTTGACCGTACGATTTACACGACATTCCATTTCTCTTTATCGACTTTTATCGACTTTTGTTCGTGTTCATTTTAGAGCGCTGGGTAATCGACTTCTTTTGTTCGTGTTCATTTTAGAGCGCTGGCTATAGTTGCTGCCATCAACGTTTAAACCCGGCCGACCGCACGGTTAACCGGTTGGACCGGCTAGGAAAAAACGGTCAAAAACCGGGTTTAAAAACGGTCAACCGTTTAGACCAAGAGGTTTAAGTGACCGTATCAACCCGGTTCTAAACCCGCCGGTTTGTTTTTATTTTTTTTTTTTTTTTTTTAATACAAACCTCAAAAATAAACTCAGAATCTCAGTAGGACGTACGCCTTGTAAGTATAAACTCAGAATCTCGTGGGATTTACGCTTTCAAGTATGTAAACATGTAACACAGTAGATTTATGGTTGTTTAGAAAATTATGCGAGTTTATATCATCATCCACCTCGATTTGTTGTTGTAGGCATGAAAAATGGTTCTTTGCTTTTTTTCAGCGCAAAACTAATGTTTAGACATTATGTTTGACAATTAAATGGATGTTGGACATAGCAAACTGCCGGTCTAAGCAGGTTGAACCCATGACCTTGTTGTCTTGGCTTGGTCGATCACAAACCCGGGTTTCAAAACATTGGCGCCAGAAAGTACGCCAGCCTACGAGTTTTAGAGAAGGAAAATGGAAAATAATAGGAAAGGAAAATGAAAGTAAGTGTTAGTTGTTATGTTTTGAGATAGAGGAGAGGAAAGGAAAGAATCATAATCATGTTTTGTTGGTATGAAAAGGAAAATAACTTAGTCGATTTACATATATGCCCTTTAATTGTTAATGTCAAATGTTTTAAAATTGGATATATTAGTCTTTACACAACATATGATCTGCTTTCCTTTCTTTCCTCCCCAAAGTGGGAGGAAGATTTACTTAACAAATCTTCCTCCCTATTTCCTTCCATTTCCTTTCATCCTTAAAAATACTCAAAACACAAAACTTTCTATTTCCATTAGCTCTTCAATTTCAACTCGAGAACTGAGCGGTAGTGTTAGAGAAAAAGTAATGTTATATCAGTACTTTTTGCTTTTGACATTACTTTTGCCCATTGTATCAAAACACTATTCCTTAATACAAAAGTGATATCATGAAAAAATAATGCACACATTACATATTCAAGTCATCAAGTGCAGTCAATCTACCTGAATTTTCTCTCCAAACGATAACACATCCACAAAATACTAATCTTCCTAGATCCAAAAGCAAAGATCCATCTCACATCAATCTTCGTAATAAAATACGAACCTCCATCCTTATAACTCGTGAACAACGAATCAACTACCATCTCAAATACTAACACACATGGGTAGCCATCAAATTTCAACCTTATCACCCTATAAACTCATATCTCCTTAGGGAGAGAGAGTGATCGCCTAATACCCAGGGTGCCACATCACCTCTATCCAATAAAACCCTCCAACTCAAAACTACCCGATTTTACCCTAACACTACCCCTAAGTGGAGGAGTGGTCACTCTAGCACCAATTTCTTTTTTAATACATATGTATATACCGTGTCTTCCTCCTTCCCACCCGCAAACCAAAACACACACACACACATCACACTATCACGAAACACAAACGAAAACACACACAAACAACCACCAACGTTCCAAAATTTCATCCTTAAAACACTCGGCCTCAAACCTAAATTCATACCATCGAGGTACCCGAATAGCTGGCGCAGGTGTTGCAGCCGGGTAAGTGCACCGAATCCTTACCCGAGACCACTCCTCCTCCCTTATCTCTTCATTAAAATGCATACAAACAAACTCCACACTCGTTACACAACCCCAACGCATCAAAAGCTTTGTATCTTCTTTATTTTTGCACTCAACACTATACTGCCTTGTTCTTCTCATTTCACCTCAAGATCTCACGGCGAGGTCTCATGTAGGTATTTGTTTCATTGTTATTTGATTTGTGTTCAAGACCAATGATGCTTTTTCTTCATACACTTAAGATCCAGAAAGATCTTTGAAAGATATCGAGGTCTTGTCCGGTTGTTTTTCTTGTCGCCATTCAAAATTAAAAATTAAAAAAAAAATAAATAAATAATAAAAAGAAAAAAAAAAAGCTTATGGCGTGTTGGTATTTACCACCGAGAGCCTTGGCACGAGGTCCCAGATGGTTTCAGGCGCCGTCGTCCATGGCTTGAGCCATCGCCCACCGCATCGAGACCTCTTATAATATACTGAAAATCAAATCTCACTAATTACAATTTTCATCAATTAAATATTATATCTGAGATCTACTTCATCGTAATTTATTTCCTTGTTGAAATAAAATATGAACACTTATTATGTAACACCCCAAAATAGTAATATGGACACAATATAGACGGAAAGAGTAATTGTCATCAAGCATGTCACATCCACATGCAACCACATCACAATTTAGACACCACTAAACATGAATACTTGTGATCATTAAATCCATTCTCTAACAAAAATTTAAATAAAATTTAAATTAAAATTGCATTAAATCTTTAAAACTTTACATTTAAAAATACACAAACTTATGAAATTAAGAACATAAACTAATAATCTAAATTATATTTTTCCTTAATATTTTTCTTCACCTAAAGCATTTTTTTGAGATGGATTCAACTTTAGTGATAGGTAGGATTGAAGAAATTCGGACGAGATGTTCATAGTCCGTGTGTGGAGGAGAGACCTTTCTTATGTTGCTAGCGCTTTCCCGACCGAGCCATAATTCTTTTCGAAAAGGTCTTCCATTTTCTCATCAATTCTCTCTTTTATAGGGTCATGAAGTGGAAAAAGAGAAAGACAGGAGTTATATAGAATGATTCATCTTATTGTCGTTGTTTTTGTTCTCGGGAGTTGAAAATTTGTTGTGCGAGACTTTATCATTTCAATTTGGAGCATTTAGTCATTTGACTATGCGGCATAGAGCGATATCTCGCACCAAATATTTCCTATAAGGACGGTGCTTGCACTTCAAAATGGTATGGATTGCGCCGCGATTTGAACACACAACGAGGATAGTGACAGACCCCCGATTGCCCAATGGTCACTAACTAGGGTTTAAACATATATTAGTCTAAGTTAATAAGACTCGTTGATAAAGAAATCACGAAAGCAAACTCATCGAAGTTCAAGTTAAAGACATCGTCAAGGAATCAAGATATTTTAAAGACATACTCTAGCCGATACACGGTCACCTAGTATGTAAAGGGAATTGAAGTCAAGGACAAAGGTTCATCGAGGGTGCATAACAACCTCGAAAACATATCGCCTCTAACTCCCCAACATAGCATAGCTCGAAATTATCTTAAGTAAAATGAAGTGAGACTTTTCAAGAATGTAAACGAAGGATAAAGTACACTTTGGATAAAAGTCAAAACAAGTACGAGTTAGTAAAGCGGTGGAATGCTGACATAATTTTTCACCAAAGCATGTTTGGTGGTTTCCAAGAATGAAAGCATTTAATGGAGATGTACCTTTACATACTTATTCTACTTGATGCTTGACACGCCTTAACTACTCCCATTAAATGACGTTCTCATACTCACTATAAAGGGAATATTGGTCGAGAGTAAATGTTATCACTTCCATTATTATAATTTATATTTCATCATGCGTTTACTCTCATTGAACTTACAATAGGTCCTCGCTCCTATTAGAGACGTTATAAGTTTACTTGCAAACTTTATGTATAAAGTAAAGGTGAGCAAAACAAACCAAAAACCGAAACCGAAAACCAAACCAAAATCGACCGAAACTAAAACCGATGGTTCGGTTTTACTTTTTCGAAACTGAATGCGGTTCGGTTTGGTCATTCAAAACTAAACCGCAAAACCGAACCGAACCGAACGGTTTTATTATATAATAATATCTAATTAATATAATATGATTAAATAACTAAATAAATCAAATTTATAAATTCATATTCATTTTGTGAATGGGTTTATAATATTTTTATCTTAACGTTATATTTATATGGGTGTTTGTCGTGTCGCGTGCTTTGTGTGAATATATCAATAAGTATTCGATAATGATTGTATTATGTATATGTTCACTTGTATGTATATGTCTCATTTATATGTTTGTAATTGTAGAATTATGCAATAAATATTATTATGCTTGGATTGAAAAAAGTAAAGAAGAATAACTAACTTTGTCGTAAAACAAGTTTGTTGGTATATTTGGCCATACCCAAATATTAATGCTTGGAAACCGAAAACCGAAAACCGAACCGAAACCGATAACAAACCGAAAATCGAACCATCAAAACCGAACGGTTTGGTTTAGGTTCTACAAAACCGAACATTGTTGGTTCGGTTTCGGTTTTAGCCAAAACCGACCCAAACCGAATCGTGCACACCCTAGTATAAAGTTTTCTTGGCCATAGAGCATATATATTGTCATTCAATTAATGTTCTTTCAGATAACACTTTGTAATTTTTGATTCGCTTCAATAAAGAATTATACGTTGAAAATTTATACTTGTGTTTCAGCTGTTTTTAAACTATATTTTAAACATTGTTTCATAAACTTGACATCGATTTAGGAACAATAATTGGTTTAGAGAAAGTTTGGTTTAAAACATTTGTAACACAAGTTCTCAATAATAAAAACTTGTCAAAATATTTTAAAACCAATATCCACTTATAAGAAACAATGAAAGTAATCGATGATGGGAAACAACACCGTCCATCTTTAACTTCAACATACTGACAATGACATTCGACAACCCTAGATTTAGAGGGAAGAGCTAATGTTACTTTTGTCACTTTACTAGAAGTGACGATTTTCTAAACCTGAAAGATAGGTTTTGTCTATCTTGATAGACTTTAGCCTTTACTTATTGAAATCTTGGAAAATGGTCCATACATCCCAAAAGCCTTTGCTTCCACTCCTAAAACTTTTTGGCTAAGCGCGAAAACAATAGACTCTTGAAGGAAGGAGACTTGCCAATCAAGATAAGAGGCCAAAAGTAACATTGTCTCTCTTCTTCCAAATGACATTATGAAATCTATCATTAGGTGTAAGACTGCTAAGGATATGTAGAATGACCTTATTTTAAGTCATGAAGGACCCTCTAAGACTAGAGACACGAAGATTTGCAATCCTAAGACTAAAATTCAATGCCTTTAAGGCACTTGATGGTGAGAAAGTTGCACAAACTCACATGAATGACCTGGAAAACAAGGGTGTTGAAATACCTCAAGCTGAAGTGAATGCCACTTTTGTTAACAGCTTGCCAAGGAAATGACTGAGTCTCAATCAGACTTAGAGGGCCAACAACTCTATCAAAATTATAATATGGATTTCTCTTTGGTAAGTACAACTATGAGGAGGACCTAAGTGGCCAAATTTACAAACAGAACCCAAGAAAAGTTATGTCCAAACCTCTATGTCAATCGCTATTTTTTCCAACCTCATGTACAAGTGATGACGATAGTCGGCATTCGGGTTACGAACCCAACCAATGACCCTTATTAACGATCCCAAGATGATCAGGCTAACCTGATAACGGTTTGGGCTCACGAAGGCCCAAACCCAAAGTTATTTATGGCTTATGATACGGATATCTCTTATCTTGGGAGATAAGTGTTTAGTAACCGACTTAGCGGATACTGAAAGTTTGGGGAACACGAATTAATAAGGGTTTCGTGTGTATAAAGGGCATCTCGACCCTCATTAAAGGTACGATCTAAAACTCTAACTCTCATTTAAAACCCTAAACCGACATTTACTCTCGCAGGAGGATAATCGTGGAAAACAATCCCACGGCAAGCTTTAATGTGTTTCTGCTTACTTAGTGCGGTCTCAAGCATCAAGATCCAATTGATACGGAACCGAGTCCAAACAAGGAACGCCCAACTTTGGTATCACAAGTGGCGCCATCCGTGGTACCAATCACTAAGATCTAAGAACTAGAATGACAAAGCAAGGAAACCTAAACCGGTTATCGTGATACGACCGCAAGGGAAGAAGCGAAGAAAGTGGATCGCCCTCGGCGTCACGGACAACCAGTGTGACCAAAAATCAAGGGTCGATCCGGTCTTCCCCGATGGAACCACGCACGGGACAACCCATGCCACTACAACAACCACCAAAGACCTTTCTTACGACTCCCTCCAAACGGTGCTTAACCGGACCCCACAAACACGGGTCTAGAGGTGAAAACAAACACCTCAAGCGTTAGAGGGAGTCACTACCAACTAGCACCAAATGACTTAGATTCAAAAACTACGAAACCTTGGCCGCCTCATTGCAAGATGAGGCGAAAAGAGGTCGAACCAGAACTGCAAGCCCGACTCAACTTTGACGTAGAGTATGACATCCCCATCGCCATCGAGAGGATAGGCGCGAAGGATAGCCGCCGCCCCGGTGTTTACCGTGATCGAAGAGAATGGATAACGATGAAGCAAGTTGAAGCACGGAAGATGGATTGTGTACCAATGTCCACGTTAGGCTTGGTAGCCGCAAGGTCCATGACAGACTAGGATTTCACGACACTCCCAGTGGAAGCTCTTGAAACTCGAGACTGAGGATCACGGTCGGTACCGAAGAGAGGAAGCTCATCCTCCGACAACTCCTCGACTGTTTAGGCAAGCGCCGACAGGGAAGCTCGCTCTCTCGGTGATTCCTGACAAAGAAACCGACACCGGAAGTCCAGGGAAGATATCGCGACCGTGAGGAGGAAGACATGTCTCTTCCTCGGCGCCACCAAAGGTGGATGTTGTTCACTCGACGCTGTCGGCGATTTCTCGAAAAATAAGAGGCGACGCCGCCTAATGTGAAACCCTACGATGGAAAAGGTGATCCTGACGATCACTTAAAATTTTCGAATCACCGCTACCATCGAAAATTGGCCACAACCCGTGTGGTGCCACATGTTCAATTCCACATTAGTGGAAATGCGCGAACGGTTCAAGAAGCTTTCACGCATGGCTTTGATGGCTTTGAAGAGTTACACAAGCGTCATCTGAACTTCACTCAAAGGAAGAATGCGCTAAAACCCCGCCGAACTTGCTGTGGTAAAACAGCTGGGGAATCTACAAGCGCTTATGTGGAGCGCTACAAAGACGAGTGCATACATGTCAAGGCATGTCCTGAATACTAAAGATCTCGTGGTTCATGAACAAGATCAATAACCCTAACTCATCAAAGGTGAATGACAAAGTCCCCAAACCTTTGATGAACTTATGAAGCGCACAAGGTCCTTTATCCAGGAGAAGTCTGCGGTGGCGGACAAAGAAGAAAGGCCATCAAAACTATAGATCACAAGAACAACCCTGAGACAATCCATCGACCGTGAGTAGCAACCGAACAAGAACTATCGCGCTGTGGAGCGGACGAGATAATGATGATATACCACTTCGCTAACCAAGACTCCAAAGGAGATACAGCGACGGGCGCGACCTTCCCGAGGCCCGCGGTAATGCGCACCCCGTAAGATCGGTGCGTAGGGAGCGGATACATCGTGACTATCATGGATGTAAGGCCGCACCATCGATTTAATGTCCCAATTGCGCCAACTAATTGATAAACTAGTAAAGAAGCAGGACCATTTGGTTAAAAACATCAAGGAAGGGAAAGATAAGCAAAAGATCGAAAACAAGAAAGAAGTACCCAAAGATAGGGTCGATACCATCTACATGATACAATCGTGGCACGAAGATTAGGCGTAAGATCGCCCAAACGCTTTCCCGTGGAACGAAATCTCTTTCCCACCTTGTCGCGGACAACGCAGTGGTAGAACCGCCACCATTGAAATCAACGCAGCGGTCACGATATCCACCACATGTATGTCAATGGAGGAGCATCCGCAGATATAATGTATGAACATCAGCTTTCAAGCGATCGCGACCGAGATACGGTCGCTAAGCCTTGGCCAGACGTCGCCGACCGGTTTACAGAGAAAAGATATGGCCCATGGGGCAAATACGCCTACTAGTTAGTGTTGGCAACAAGGAACATTCACACCCATGCGACTGGATGACTTTTATGGTGATCAATCCCTTCGCCATACAATGGCATTATGGAAGACCAGATTTCGACATACGCTAATCACTGCTTCACAAAGACATGGATGCTCAAATTCCTGTGGAGGGAGGCATTGTTACTCTCTATAATACCACCGCACTCCTGAGAATGTAACACAATTACATGTGAGAACACACATTCCGTAACAAAGACACAACTAAAGTGCCAAACCCGAGGGTCGCAATTCATCCTGACACCCGAGCAAGAAGTATCGATCGGGATCGCTATCTGAAGACGGCAGGCGCACTGTGTGCACTTGCAAAAGAACCCGATATCTTTGCATGGGAACCAAAGCACACATCGGGCGACTACGCCGATTGCTGAACACAAGTTGAGAACCGGCAAGGATACTCCCAAGACGCTGTAAGAAGCGCCGCTGAGCTCGGGCAGCGCGCAACAAGTTCAGCGCATACACAAACTTGTGGACGCAGGTATCATGCGAGAGGTTCACTACCATGGCCGGCTTTCCAACCCAGTGGATGGTCAAGAAAGGCGATGGTAGTCGAGGATGCGAGACTTCACAGATCTCAACAAGGCATGTCCGCAGGATCGCTACCCGCCACCGGAGATAGACCGGAAGGTAGAGTTTGCTGGATACCACTTAAGTTCTTCCTAGACGCACAAAGGATACCACCAAATCCAGATGGCTAAGGAAGATGAGGAAAACGGCCTTCTATACAAGCCAAGGTGTTTATTGTTATACCAAGATGCCCTTTCGCTTAAAGAACGCGAGTGCCACCTACCGGTTGGTGACAACGATTAAGGACAGTGGGCCTGCAACCTAGAGGTTTATATTGGACGAACTTGTAGTAAAAAGCCATACGAAAGATGAATTGGTGCTCGACATCGAGGAAACATTTAAGACACTAAAAGATCAACATGAAGCTAAATCCTAAATGCACTTTTCGCGCTGTGTAAGGCATGTTCCTGGATATCTCGACAGAGCCCGATGGCATCAAACCGTGTCCGTAAAAACGAAGGTCATCATCCAACTTCCTTCGCCACGCACGCTGAAAGAAGTCCAATCTCTAAACGGAAAACCGGCCGGTCTCGAATAGATTCTTGTCCAAGTCACAGACAAGTCACTCCTCTCTTCAAAACACTCAAGAGTACAAAAAGTGGAGACTTTCCTGACTACGAAGCGTAAAAGCTTTATACAACTTAAACATCATTTAGCAGCACTCCCATGCTAGTTGCGCCTCGCCTGGGGAAGAATTAATTATGTATTTGTCAAGAACCCATGGAGCGTACCAACATGGTGCTTACTAATGTACGTAAACTCCGCACTGAAACACCGGTGTATTTTGTAAGCAAAGCACTCAAGAAAACGGAGATTAACTACAAGCAATGGAAAAGTTGGTCCTAGCATTAGTATTCTTCGCCAAACGGCCACGCAGTACTTCCAGCGCACGCCAATAGCGGTGATTACAGCATCACCTTATCAAGCAAATTATCTCCAAACCCGACGATCGACGACGCCTATGGGTGTGAGTGGAGTACAGCGAGCATAACATTTCCTGCTGCGACCACATACTCGCGGTTAGGGGCAAGCTACCGCAGACTTCATCATCGAGAAACCGACACGATGACGTACTTTCCATGTGTGTCTAAATACACATCATTTTATACCCATCTAGATCACTAAAACATCCGAAAACATTCGAAATGCCATATAAATGCTATAAATATCATTGAAATGTGTTTTAGGTGTTACAAGTGCAAAAGGATTGAAAATCGATGAAAAACAAAGTTTACATAATTTACGCCTTCATCCCTAAACTTTCATAAATTGGCAAAACTAGTCCCCGGTAATTCAAAACTTGTAAATATCATTAAAGGTCCTTGGGGATTCACAAGTTGTTAGAAATAGTCCTTTGAAGTTAAAATTGCATATTTACAACTTTGGTCCCTCAACTTTGAAAAGTGTCAAAATGGTCCTCAGGTTATTTAAATGGAAAATTAATAAATATAACCCTTGTACTATTCATATATGGCATAATCGGTCCTTGTGTTAACTTTGGAAAAATTGCGTGTTTAACCCTCACTTTCGAATATTACAAAATGGTCCTTGTGATTAAACTACAAACCAACCTACCCTTTTAATTATTAAAACCCAAAATAAAACCCAAGCCCAAATCCATACCTGTAACCTCCTGCTTAATAAAACCGTGGTCAACTCCCACCAAACCCACCTTCCCGCTCACACTGCTCACCTTCCTCACCCTCACCGCAAACCCAAACCAAGTGGTATTCTTCACCACCTCATCACCCCACTGCCTAAACCACTCATCACCACCCCTTCCACCTATATACCACCCCACAAAGCATTTAATGCTTCCCACCAATCGAGCTTTATCACACTCACAAAACCCGGTTTTGCTTTCCACCTCACCCTAGCTCCATATCTACTCTTCTATATGTCCCTCCACCTCACATAACATCCCAAAATCCTTTAATTGCTTCCAAACCACTTGTATCGCTTAAATAACTTTTTGGCCTAAAAGTCCAAATGGACGATTATGATGAGATTAATGAATTCAATGGCAAGATCAAGTGGGAAAGTTTGAGAGAGGTCGACAGAGTTCAAAAGATCTTTATAAAGGAAGAAAGGAGCAATGTAGATAGGAGTCTAGTGTAATTTTTCTTAGTTTATGTCGAATTAGTTAATTTTCAATTTCCAGTGTATGTTTAAGCTTTCAAGTCTTGAATTAAGTTATTTGAGTGTAATGTAAACCTTTTTCAGTAATCAATTTCAATTTTCAAGTACGAATTTATTTTATGCCATTTTCAAGTTCAAATTCTCAAGTTTATTTATATGTGATTGTAGTTGATGCTAAGGACTCTTAAGCTCATATAAGCTCCTGACAAAGCTTATAAGCTTTTAGAAACATTAAAACATTTTAGTCATTAAAAGGAAAATACCAAAAGAAATCAAGATAATAGAAAAACAAATAAAAATCAGTATGTTGTCAAGAAGATGGTCGGAACATGGTTTATGTTGGATGGCTATGGTTTAGTACTCCATGGGAGTGTTAGGATTGGTTCAATGGTCTTTGGTTCATGAAAGTGTGGCAGGAAGGCTTTTGTAAGAAACTCTTTCATTTTTTATAAGCACTATTCAACTGCTTATCTCTGCTTATCTCTGTGCTTTTATGCTTATTTGGTGTATGTTAGTGAGATTATTGCTTAATATTGCATGCTTGTTCATTAGTTTTCTTAGTTGCTTAGTTTTCACTTTTTCACTATCAATATTGCATAATAGTAATTTATAGGTCTTTGTTGTTATTGTTGGTGTTTATGTGCTTAAATCAGCTTCTTATATCATTAAATGTTCTTATGAATCAGTTTCATGGCCTAAATTAGTGTTAAGCTTTGAAAAAAAAAAAAAAAACTCAAAAAAACCTTTTAATAGGGGTGTTTGGATTAAGATGCCTTTTACGTGTTCAAAGTCTTTGCAAGGTCTAAAAAGTCATGTGGCAACTCTCTTTAGGTTCTATTAGAACATTTAGGTCATAAAATAGGTAGGTTATTAGTTAAAAGTCAAAGATTTGCTTTTTAATCCAAAACCGCATACACAAGGCGCTTTAGAAGCTCGATTATGCATTTGGGTGCATTTGTAGTTAAACTAGCTTAATTAGTATTTAAAATAGCTTAATATATTATTTTAAGTCATTAGGAATTACTAGAAATCCATTTTAGTCAACCTTTTGTAAAATTCAAATGTCAAATTTCATTTGCGCTTTTGAATAAACTCGAGAATTTTAGTGTTCTTAATATTAAGTTTTAGCTTATCATCTTTTGGGATATTAGTATTTTGTCGCTTATCTTCACTAGAATAATTTTAGTTTATATTTATTCAGCTTATAAACCGCTTATTTGCTAGCTTGTTTTAAGCACTTTTTTCGAAAAACTCCCAATGCATTGGAGTTGGTTGTATCACTATTTTCATAAGCTCACACTGAGCTTATTGTTGGGCTCCACCTTGTGTTCTTGGGCTTTTGTGTAGCTCACCCACCCATCTCAAAGGTTAAGGGCTTATATTGTGCTTTGCGACTTATTTAATAGCGTCACACTAGCTTTTGTTTGTCCCATTTCAGTGTACACCGAATACTCAGCAGACATAGCTTTTTCTCAAGCCTTCCAAAAGCTCATTAGTGGGTCCCACTTTGAAAGCGTTGGCTTTTTGAATAGCTCGCAAGCCATCTCAATACTTCATCCTTATTTTGAGCTTTTCAAATTATTTCATGTTTAAATTGCTTGTAGAATTGTCTCACAGTCTGCTTGGTTATCAGGATTCGATTTGCTTATTTTCCATTTGTAGCTTATTCTCGTGGTACTTTCTTGTTTGTTTTAGCTTATTCTAAGTTCATCTCATTTGGTCATAGCTTAAAGTACCTTTGGTTCCAACTGTGTAGCTTATTTCAAGCTTGTTTGAGCTTGAAAATCAAATTAAGCCAAAAGCTCAACTGTTAAGCTCACAAGCTTCCAATCTGCTTATTTGGCATCTCCACAAAAGTTGTTTTCATAAAAGTTGCTCATTTTCAATAGTAAAGTAGGTTTATAAAAGAAAAATCAAGAAAATCCAACTTTAAAAATAGTGATAGCGTTTATGTAATATAATTTAGCTTTTTAATTTTCTTTTCAGCTTATTATTAAGCACTTATATGTTTTTATATTTTTCTTAAGGTTCTGTCATTTTAAAGTATTTTTAAGAATTTTCTCAGATTTTTCCTTTGTTATCTAGTATTTTTAATAATTAATAATAGTTTAATTAATAATTAATTAATATTAAAGTATTAAATAGTAAAATTAATTTTTATTAAGTAAAACCATGTTTTTATTTTTTTCCTAGCTTTGTTAACTTAATTAGAACCTATAAAAATTAATCTTATAATTTTCCCTTTTTATTTTCTAATTTTAATCCTTTAATTAGTTTAATTAGATTTGAATTATTAATTAAGTTGTTAATTTATAAAACCTTCGCTAAAAGACAAAAATATTTGTTTTTAATTTTTATAAATCTTTTAAGTTGTTCTAGATTTTTAAAAAATAAATTTGTAATTTTCTTAGTTAGTTTTGTATTATAAATCCTTTTTAGATTAATTAAACTAAATTTTAAATAAGTTTAAAATAGTTTTGATTAATTAATTAATATTAAATTAATATAATATTAGTAAAATATTTTCTTTTTAGATTTTAATTTTTTTTTTAAGTTTAAAAAGTTTTAAAATTTTCATTTTATACCCTTTAGTTTTAAACTTGTCATTTTAAGTCCCTGTAGTTTTTAAATTTACATTTTTATTTACTTTATACACGCTTGTTTAATCGATTGTTGTGCTTTATAGCTCGTATCCAAATACAATTCCAAACAATCAAGAGTGTAATTATCAACCAAAATCCTTACGTATCATCATGTCTCATCGATCATTCTACTTCGAACGCCACACACCATTCAACCTCCGTGACTTAACGACCCGGGAATCCACTAAATTCAAGGGAAATTGTATTGAGTCCATTATAGTAGACTTTTGTTGACTAAAACATTTGGTCAATATTTCTTGACTGTTTGGCCTCAATCAAATTTCGGCCACGCCGGGAGGTCAGAGGTGTGTTTTAAACATATTTAGACCAATACTTGCACATATACCACCTTTTGTAAATGCTTTTTGTAAAGTTATCAAAATCAAAAGTTCATTAACACTTTTCACGTGTTAACAACACCAAAAAATATAAAACAACAAAACAATCGTAACGCTTTATCTTGTATTTTCTTTAAGGTGATTCTTAAAGAGGCGATTTGGTTAAACGAGACGATACCAAAAATATTGTCCAAAAGTATTTAAAACCCTTAGCACAAATCCATACCTATGTCTTTTAGTGGTACTTAATAAATACATAAAATCATCCACCGCAAACCAAGGCGTAACACCTACCAACCGGGGGTGAACATTAATAAGTTCCAAATCTTAAAGATCAAAACTTGCCTTTGTACCCTTGTGATTTGGTATACCTTTTTCAAAGAAGCCATTTCATTTGTGATTATTGGTTTAAGTTCACTTGTCGTTTTGCCTCACATTTGTTTTTGAAAACCGATTTTTACTTAGTGCATGCAAGACTGCTTTTCCAGCCCACAAGTCCACTTTCGTAGCTTGTAAGTATTCCACGAGACGAGGACGCCTCGCCCTTCACCGTGGACCGAGGAACGCCTAGCACCACCACCCACAGTCGTAATGGCGTAAGAAAACTAATGAATGAGCTTCTCCAAGCACCCATCAAGGGTTACGGAGATGCCATTGTTGTCCCACCATCGTGGGCGATACCTTCGAGCTCAAAACCGGTTGCTTAATCTTGTAACCCAAAGCCAATTTTATGGTTTTGAGCGACGACCTCATGCACATATTCGATGGTTCAACAAGATTGCATCGACCATCAAATACAAGAATGTCCCGCATGAAGCAATTAAGCTTCTTCGTTCCCATTCTCTTGTAGGACAAGCCCGGATTGGCTTCGAAACAACCCCTTCGTTCCATTGAGACATGGAGGATTTAGTCACTAAGTTTGTTAACTAATTCTATCCTCCATCCCGAACTACAAGTCTTAAGAATGAGATAACGAAATTCACTCAAAGATTTGATGAATCATTCGGTGAGGCATGGGATCGTTATAAAGAGTTGCTCCAAAATGTCCGCATCATGGTTTTTCCGAATTAATGCAAATGGATACTTTCTACAATGGTCCGAGCCAAGGCGACTCAAGACTCTTTAAATGCCTCCATGGAGGTAATTTCTGAGCAAGACCACAAAAGAAGCCTTAGAAATCATAGAAAACAAGTCCTGTGTCCGCCTGCATGCGAACAAAGACATATCGAGCCTCGCCTAATGCGTGACCTTCTACTTCATCTCACGCGAGTACATCTAGCACCGATGCTAAGACCGACAAACTCACTGGATGTTATTCTGTGCTTTGGTTCTTGCTAACCAAAGAAAGTCACTTTCACACGTATACCATCACATGGTGAAGTGAAGAAAGTCGAGGTCTCATGGTCACTTGTGGCGGCCTACGTGCATACTACAACAGATCGCCACCGATGGTAGTCCGCTTGAAGTTAATGCTATAGCGGGGATTTCACATCAAGGAGGTAATCAATCTAGTCCTCAAAATGAACCAAACCACCGTGCTAATACTTATCGGGACCACCCGGCTTTAGCGAGTAATCATAACATACAAAATCGGAATCGGAGACCAACCTAGAATGAACCAAGGTTATCAAAACCAAGGTAATTTCTATCCCGGACCAAATCAAGGTTTCCAACATCAAGGAAACTTTAATCAAAACAATTTCAATCGAGGAATCAAATTCATGGAAATGTGAATCCTAACCAAGGAATTTCCAACAACAAGGCTATAATCAAAACATACTACTCAAAATTTCCCTCACCCTCCTCCAAGATCAACATCCGATGAGCTTTTGAAGCAATTCATGAAATCCCAAGAGGAAATGAACAGTTGTTGGTTAGCCGATTGACATTAAGAAGTCTTTAAATGATCAACCCTGGGCTCGTGAAAACTTCCAAGCAACACGATCGCTAACCCGAGGGGCGATGCAAAGGCGATCACAACCGAAGTGGTGCTTCATATGATGGACCCGCTATTCCTACTACCTCTTCTTCTTCTCTCCAAGGTAGTGGAAAGTGAACTGAGGCGACAAAGGACCAAGTGCAACCCACTAGCTCACATAGCACAACACATGTCCATCCTCAAGTTGTCCCGAAACCCAAATCCAAACCAGAGTTGTTTTGAACCTCCTGTAGCTCCGCTGAAAACTCCAAATCCAAAACTTCTATTCCTTACCCATCACGCTTAAATGAGCAAAGTCCATGAAAAAGCTACCATCAAATGGACAATTTTTTCAAATTTTCCAAGAACTACATTTTGACATAAGCTTTATGGATGCTATCATGCCGATGCCCAAGTTTGCATCAACTCTCAAACACATGTTAAGCAACAAGGAAAACTGCTTGAAATGGCTAAAACTCCTCGAACGAGAACCGCGGCGAGCTCATAAAGAAGCTTCCGAAAGCTTGGAGATCCCGGAAAATTTCTTCTACCTTGTATTTTTCCAGAATGATTGAATGCTTTGCCCTCGCCGATCTTGGTGCAAGCATCAACTGATGCCTTATTCAAGATGGAAGAAACTTTCTTCCGTAACTTATTCCTACCGCATGACTCTTGAGCTTGCGATCGCTCAATATCGCGTCCTCTTGGCATCGCCGAGGATGTATTCGTGAAAGTAGGAAAGTTCCATTTTCCAACGACTTTGTGGTTGTTGACTTCGATGCCGATCATCGGGTTCCCTCATTGTTGGACGAGGATTCCCGAGAACGGGCCGTGCTCTCATTGATGTATTTGAGCAAGAAATCACATTACGCTGGGTAATGAAGTCGCCACCTTTAACCTTGATCAAACTTCGAGGTACTCCGCAAATTATGATTCCGAATCGGTTAACCGAATAGATATCATTGATGTTGCTTCTGAAGAGTACTCTCAAGAAGTTCTCGGTTATGTTCATAATTCTTCGAGTGATAATCTCACTCATTCATCTCAACCCATCATTGCCAATTCTACTCCTTCTCTCACTCCGTTTGAGGAAAGCGACTTCATCTTGGAAGAGATTGAAGCATACTTGTCTAGTGATTTGGTTTCATGGGAAATTGATCACGATCCATTTGACATCGAGGGGGACATTCTTCTCCTTGAAAAGTTGCTCAATAATGATCCATCATCAATCCCTTACACTAGTGATTCAATTCGAGATGGGATTAATAACAATGAGATTAATCTGGAGGGAGATATTTTTCTTCTTGAGAAGTTGTTAAATCAGGACACTTCTCCTCCACTCCCTCCCGTTGAGCTTCATAACAAGGAAGTCAATTCAGTTGAGAAAACTGAAGAATTTCCTGAGATTGAACTTAAGGACTTACCACCTCATCTCGAGTATGCATTTCTTGAGGGTGATGATAAATTACCCGTCATTATTGCTCAAGATTTGAGTAAAGATGAAAAGACTGCTTTGATAAAGGTCTTGAAGTCACACAAGCAAGCAATTGCTTGAAACTCTCCGACATTATGGTATCAACCCCGAGTTTTGTACTCACAAAATCTTGATGGAGGATGACTTCAAGCCGCGAGCTCAACATCGAGAAGGGTGAATCCTAAGATTCATGAGGTTATCAAACAGAGGTTCTCAAACTTCTTGATGCCGGTTTAATTTACCCGATTTCGATAGTCCTTGGGTCACCCCATTCACGTGTTCCAAAAAGGGTGGCATAACTGTTGTTACAAATGAAGAAAATGAGTTAATTCCAACTCGATTGGTTACGGGATGGCGTGTGTGTATTGACTATCGCAAGTTAAACGAAGCCACCCATAAAGACCATTTTCCTCTACCCTTCATGGACCAAATGCTTGAGAGATTAGCAGGGAACGAATACTATTGTTTCCTAGATGGTTTCTCGGGTTATTTTCAGATCCCCAATTGATCCACAGGATCAAGAAAAGACTACATTCACCTGCCCATACGGAACGTTTGCCTACAGACGTATGCCTTTTGGCATATGTAATGCTCCTGGCACGTTCCAACGATGTATGATGGCCATATTCCACGACATGATTGGGGAAACAATGGAGGTGTTTATGGATGACTTCTCGGTCATTGGGGACTCGTTTCAAACATGTCTCTCCCATTTAGATAAAATGCTAAAATGGTGTGAAGACACCAATCTTTGTCTAAATTGGGAGAAGAGCCATTTTATGGTTAAGGAGGGTATTGTCCTTGGCCATAAGATTTCCAAAAATGGGATTGAGGTTGACAAAGCGAAAGTGGATGTCATTTCCAAATTGCCTCATCCTACTACCGTCAAAGGTATTAGGAGTTTTTTAGGTCATGCCGGTTTTTATCGCAGATTCATACAAGATTTTTCTAAAATCGCTCGGCCTATGACTCATCTCCTTGGAAGGATGCTCCTTTTGTCTTCTCACCGAGTGCATCGAAGCTTTGAAACATTAAAGAAAAAGCTTACGGAAGCACCCATTCTCGTTGCCCCGATCGATTTACCCTTTGAACTCATGTGCGATGCAAGTGATTTTGCTATCGGTGCAGTCCTGGGCAACGAAAAACCAAGCATTTTCACCTATCCACTACGCGAGTAAGACTATGATCAAGCTCAAACCCATTACAACACTACGTAAAAAGAGCTACTAGGCGTGGTGTATGCGTTTGAGATGTTTCGCCATACCTAATCTTGACCAAATGCGTGGTGTATACGGATCACTCGGCTCTCAAATATCTCTTTGCAAAACAAGATGCAAAGCCGAGATTGCTCCGCTGGGTTCTCCTCCGCAAGAATTTGATATCATTATACGTGATAAAAAGGAGCCGAGAACCCATCACGATCATCTCGTCCTGCCTAGAAAACCCTCACCAGATGTTTTCGAGAAAAGGAAATAAATGAAACATTTCCTCTCGAGACACTCAATGCGGTTACTTTTAGAGAACTCTACTACCCCATGGTTTCTCGACTTTGCAAATTACCATGCGGGTAACTTCATAGTGAAAGGAATGTCGACCAACGGAAGAACAAATTCTTCAAGGATGTTAAACATTACTCGGGACGACCCCTACTTATTCAAAATCACATGCGATCAAGTCATCCGACGGTGTGTTTATAGACGAAGCTATGGACATTCTCAAAGCTTGCCATGCCGGACCCACCGGGGCCATCATAGTCCAAACTACACCGCCAATAAGGTGTTTGATTCCGGATTTTATTGGCCCACGATTTACAAGGATGCCCACGAATTTGTCAAAACCCGCGACGCTTGTCAACGCTACGGAAATATCTCACAAAGAAATGAAATGCCGCAAAACGCCATTCAAGTGTGTGAGATTTTGACATCCGGGGTATTGACTTTACGGGCCATTTCCATCATCTCGAGGAAACAAATACATACTGTGGCCATTGACTATTTGTCAAAATGGGTTGAAGCAAAGCTTTGCCTACCAACGATGCCCGAGTTGTTGTAAAATTCTTAAAATCTCTTTTGCTAGGTTTGGAACTCCACGAGCTATAATCGGTGATTGTGGTACGATTTACGCAATGACCGCTTTGATAGAGTCATGCAAAAGTATGGTGTAACTCACCGTCTCTCATCAAGCACCACCCCAAACAAGTGGGCAAGTGGAAGTTTCCAATCGAGGGATTAAAGAATTCGGAGAGGACGAGGCGAAAACCGTGCCTCTTGGTCGGATAAGCTAGATGACGCACTCTGGCCTTCCGTACACTTATAAAATACCCATCGGTGTACTCCATACAAGCTAGTGTACGGAAAGGCGTGTCATCCGCCGATTGAGCTAGAGCACAAAGCATCTTGGGCCTTAAAACATGCCAACTTCGATATCCAA
>CM040246.1:194795475-194822021 GCA_022545495.1 Chrysanthemum lavandulifolium
TTTGAGCGATTAAGATGTGAGCCCGTGATATTGTATAAAGAGTGTAGGGTCGACCGAACCTTTGGTGAATTTATTGGAAATGAGGAAGGATGATAACTTATCGTACCACGCCCGAGGAGCTTGTTTGAGACCATACTGAGCTTTGTTCGGTTTGTAGACATGGTTCGGGAGCAGCGGGATCAACGAATCCTTCCGGTGGTGACATAAACCGTTTCTTTTAGTTGACCGTTCGTAAAAGCGGTTTGACATCCATCCGAAGACCGTTATATTCATATGAGCCGACGCGAAAGATCGAGCGACTTCAAGACGAGCAACCGGAGTGAATGATTCTTCAAAGTCAATGCCCTCTTCCTCGTCTATAACCCTTAGCCACTAGACGTGACTTGTTTACGACACGTTCCTTGACATCCAATTTGTTCTTCTAAATCCATTGAGACCAATGACGTAGACTCAGTTGGTCTTTCAACCGATTCCATACTTCAAGACGTTTAAATTGGTTGAGTTCTTCTTGCATGGATTCAATCCAGTTGTCTTTTGTCATTGTGTCTTTAATGTTTTAGGCTCAGTTAGCAGACGGTGAGTGCATAAATGCAATGTTCACCATCGTGAAGACGTTGTCTTGTAACGGTTGGTTGATTTGGGTTGCCAAGAATGTTCTCAAGAGGATGGTCTTTTGTCCAACGATGTGTAGAGGTTGATGTTGGTATACATTGTGCGATTTTGAGGTTCAAATGGTTTGTTGATGATTCCGCGACATCGGTGCAACAGTTTCCTTGGCAAGCGGGTTAAAGAACGCATTTGGATCAAAATCTGCAGTGGGGTATTTCATTAAGAACATCGCAAATGGTTCAAGATCGTTGGAAGCAGTTTGTTCAACTGTTGTGGAGTCAATGGTGGTGCTTCTTCAACCTGTAGTTGTTGTAGCAGATGTATCGGTATAATAGTATGATCGGGTTGAGCGGAAACAATGGATACACACGAGCACGTTCATCAATGTCATCACTAAGCAATGGAGCAAATAAGCGTTTCCATTTGTTGTGAGTAGTAAGTGGGGCTTAGTTCAATTGATGATGGGGTTTGGGGAAGTTTAAGCGGTTGTGCGGGTTCCAAGTATTATGCTCGAAGCCATATCGTAAGTTCATCAAAATTAGCATGAATCGTTTCCATAACTCGCTTTGTACGACGATTCGCATCCGAAACCCTTAGAATTTTCACAATATCCTATAAATACTCAATGTCACTTTGGCTTTGAGCTTACCAAAGTCATCACGATCATTATTCGGATTGCAAAGGGATCCAAATACATGAAAGTGTTTGAGATTCGGTTTATGGTTATGGATAAGCTCAAAAGGTGTTTTGTTGTGGCGTTTAGTAATCATTGAGCGATTTTGAGTATAGCATGCGATTGATCGACACGCCCACAAGTGTCTGGAAGTTTAGCATTGATTAACATTGTTCTTGCGACTTCTACTAACGTTCGGTTTCGTCTTTCAACAACTCCGTTTTGTTACGTGTATGTGCAATAGATGTTTGATGCTCAATTCCCACTTTCTCATAAAATTCTCGAAGAGTTTGGTTAACAAATTCAGTTCCTTTATGCATTACGATTTGGCGGACGGTGTTCGAGTCGAACTTGAATTTTCATGAGAAAGGTGAGGATCATCTGTGGAGCTTGATCTTTACTTGAAGGAAGTAGACCCAAGTCCATCGTGAATAGTCATCGACAATTACCAAGATGTAGCGTTTGCCATTAATCGTTTGCACGCGCGCGGGCCACACAAATCCATGTGAAGAAGATTAAGCACATCTTTGAGAGTTGTGTTCGGCTTTGAGGAAAATGAGCACGAGTGCTTTTCCCTTGTTCACAAGCTCAAAGACTGGTGATCTTTGGAATATCGGAATCTCGGGAGACCTTCAACAAGTTTGTGTCGAGCAAGGTTGGTGATGGTTTGAAAGTTTAAATGTGAGAGACGCGGTGCCATAGCCGAGGATTTTGTTGATGTTGCCTTTGAAAGTAGACAGATGGGAGATGAAGCAATCATGTCTTGCATTAAGATTGTGTATAGACTTGAATTGCGAGAGCGGACATTAGATCGCTTCCTTGTAGATCACGAATGAAACAAGTTTTCTCCCGAAAAGCAACTTCCAAATCTCCATTACGTAATTGACCGATCGAAAAGAGATTGTGACCGAGGCCTTCCACATAATAAACCCCGCTAATTTCAATATTGCCATTGATATAATCTCCGTAGCCCATGATAGTTCTTGGTGATCATTCCCGAATCGCAGTGCAATGAACTTTGCAATAAAGTTTGATATGATTTAAGATTGCTCATCATGTGTCGGGAACATCCGCTATCAACAATCCAAAGGATGATCTGTATCACCGCATTACACACATGCACGACACGGATGGAATAGAGGTAGATGTGGAACCCGATGAGTTAGAGGGTTCTCGGTGAGTTATGGTAGAAATACACACATCAATGATTTTAGGCATCCATTTAAATCCTAGTGTATTATATATCCATTTCGCCATCTCCAACTAGTCTTAGCTTTAGTCTTAGTGAATGCACTAGGTGGTACTACATTCTTTGAGGTGATCTTGGAACCTGAGGGACATCAATCGTTTCTTAGAATCTAAGGGGCGGTTTACCAAGCACGGACTTAGAAGCATTAGTGGGCCTAGAGATATTCCGATTCTTAGGATTACGTAAACGAGACAAGATAGCTCTAGCAACACATTTGTCATGACAATCAGAAAGCATACTTTTACGACAAATAACACAAGAAGCATTGATCGGTCCCAAACGGTCAACCCAAATTAACCAGGTGAATGGTCAACAAGAGTCAATCACTTGAGAACGCAATGCAATTATCCAGGAGAGTTTAGTGTTTCCCCGGGTCGTTAAGTCCCAACGAGGTGTGTAAACTGTAATACAATGAATCTGTGATCGGGTGATATTGAACAGGAAAGGGGTTATGATTGATTTTACACTAAGGAATTTAAATCTAATAAAGACTTTGAAGTCATTTTAATTCAATATTTAAAATCGATTAACGTTTTAAAACCTAAAACGTACGTTTAAATAAAATTACGTGAGCGTACAAAATAAAACGTGAAAATAAAGAAGTAAAATACCTACGGATATGGAAAATACAATCCTAAGAAACAATTAAACGATGCTAAATTACATCCTAGGGTGTTATAATGCAAAAACGCGAAAAACCGGGAACTCACCGAGCCCCGAAAGTGAAAAAGATGAAATTTAAGTCCTATGAGTGCAAAACTAATTTTCCTACATTCTAAATGACTAAAAATAATTTTAGAAAAAAGCCGGGTATTTTTTCTACTTTTATTTTATTTATTACGAATTAAAAACTAAATAAATCTAATTAATTAATTAAAAATACTAAACTAATTTGGAAAAATCTGAAAAATTTACAGAACTACTTTGAGTTATGCTTGATCTAAGAAAAATAAGAAACTAGGTGGTTGTTATGGAAATAAGCTACAGAATAAGCTAAAAAGGAAATATAAGCTAAGGACTGAAAATGCATATAAGAGATTTATTTGTGTAAACTACAACAAGAAAAGACCCAAGGGCATGTTGGTGTTGGTGTGGTGTGTTGGAGCGTGGCTGTTGTGAGGGGACTGACCTGGGTTCGAATCCCAGGCAGTACCCTTTTTGGCTCTTTTTTTATTTTTAATTTTCTTCTCTTTTTTTTATAACAAACTAAATTAGGACTAAATGAAGACTTTTTTTTTACGAAAAACTAAAACGTGGGAAAGCTAAAATCAGTTGGGATTGCCTTATTTGCAGCAGCAGACATGAAAGAAAGGAAAAAAAAAGAATAGGTGTGTTTGGTTTTTGGACAGAAAAGAATGCTAAAAACTACAATAAGCTTTAAAAAGCTAACTACTAATAACATCCTAATCTAATTAACTTAAAGGCACCTAAGGGAAACTAAATTAAGCGATGATAATAAACCTAATAAGCTCAAACAGAACACCATTTTCTGCTGCACATTACAGTTCGAACATGCCACAGGGGTGCTTTTAAGGCCAAATTTTAATAAGCTAAAGTGGGGATTAACCAACGGGCTTTTGGGGAAATGAAGTAAACCTGGGGGGGCAAGCTTTCGCCCCCGCAAAACCTCAAATAAAAGCTAAACCAACTCACCTAGAGGCTGCTATTGGGGGACGGTATGAAATTCTTTGAAGCAGAGAAGTACAAAGAAATGGGAACTTTCAAGGCACAAATAAGCTATAGGCAAACTAAAACTAAACTAAATAGACTAATGGCAAAAATAGAACTCAATAAGCTGAAAAGGAAACTTAAAAAGCACATTAAAAGGGGTCACTTAGCTGCGACAATGACCTTCTTTGTTGAGTCATTATATCGAAGAAAAACAGATTCGACATCTTTTGAGTGTAAATAAGCTAAACTAAGGCTTGAACCAATTGACACATCTAGAAAACACTTGAAGGTAGATATCCTAGGAATCAAAAGATCCAATTTCCAAGAACTTTGAACACATAAATAGGCTAAAAGACTAACCTAACTTCAGCAGCACAGGTTGCTATTCGGGTCAGAATCGCTACAGAGATGGTTTCTAAATTCTTTGACTAAACTCTCAAAACCTTTTTGCATCAAATAACACCACCCAAAATTTATTTAAACATACTAAACGGACTAGACTTCCAGTGTCAAAGTGGGTCAAATGAATTTTTGACCCACCAAGCAAACTTATCCAAACACCCTCTCTGGCAGAAACACTTGAAACTGGTTTTTTATGAGATTCAAGAAAACTCACGTATGCAACTGTAAACTAACTTTAATCTGAATCCAAAACACTTAAAACACATCCTAAATTGAAATGGCAGAATAATGACTTGAACCAAAATAAATTAGCATACAAACATGAAATTAAAAAAAATAACTGAAAATTGCATTAACTAGAAATTAAAGAGTACAAATTAAAAATGATAAAGGAACTTAAAAGTGGGACTAGAACAAGATTTCTAGACTAAAAACTAGAAAACTGAATTAAAACTAAAAAAAAACTAAAAACTGCCTGGTAATGGCTACAAGCATCTCTATTTATACTACTACTAGATGTCTTCCTCTCTTTCTTCTGTGCTTCTGTGAGATTAAACAAAACCCAACTTGTGCTTTCTTCTTCTAATCCAAGCCGTCCAATAAGTAGGTGCCATTTTGGAGACAATCTAAGCCATCAGTAGGGTCCTTTGTAGCCAACGATTTCAAACTTGACATCTTGAAAAGAAGGAAACATGGCAGTGGGTGTGCAGGGATGGGTTTTATGTTTTCCGGTTTTGGGGAAGAGGTAAGTGGGAAAAAGTATGGGTAGGGTTTTTATTTGGGTATAGGATCAGGTTGGTAGTAGTGTTAATCACAAGGACTAATTTTGTAAAATACCAAAATCCAAGGACCTAAACGCAATTTTCCAAAAGTATTACAAGGACCAATTTTGACAAGTTAGAATTACCAAAGGACTAAAAATGTTAATTTCCCAATTTAAAATGTCCAGGGGTAAATTCTGTCAATCTTTGAAACTTCAGGGACCAACGCTGCCATTTTGCAAAACTGACTTTATAAGGCTAATTTTGACAACTTGAAAATCCTAAGGGCCTTTTATGAATAATTTCTATGTTTTGAATAACCGGGGACTAGATTTGACAATTTTGCATAAAATGATCTAAATATTTTTCTCTTTTTAAGACTTTTCAAAGTGTTTTGATTTGCTTTTGCAGTGCGGTGGAATAAAATGACGAGTATTTAGACACTCATCAATCCCCACACTAAACTATTGCTAGTCCTAGCAATCTTTTGAAAAACTTAATGGATTTGAATCTCTTTACCAAAAGCCATTACTTCGGAGTAGCCAAATGTTTTAGTTCAAGTAAGAACCTTGGTACAATGATAACCAAATGATTTTGAGCAAATCACCGACTTCCAACGGATTTGATTTGTCTTTACGAGCCGTTTGCTTCTAGACTAGCCAACTCTTAGATAATAAAACTTTGGTGGTCGATTACCAATTATAGTTTTCCAACGCCTTTACCACAAGCCATAAACTTGCGGGCTAGCCAACTCTTCACTAATTAAAGATATGGTGAAATGAACACCATACAATTTTGGGCAAATTACAAGCCGTCAACGGATTTGAGATATCTTTACCAAGAGCCGTTTGCTCTGGATTAGCCAATCCTTTTGTTTATTAGACATGGCGGATGATAACCATATCTTGAGTAAGTGAAAACACTTAAAAAAAAAAAAAAAAAAAAATTGGCCAAAATGGGGAATGGGTGGTATAATTACATGATAAAATTCGTGAGAATTCCCCACACTAGAAATGAATATTGCCTCAATATTCAAAGTAGCGGTTATGCGAAACATAGAACGTAAAAGGGAAATACTACGGCCATTATTTTATTTTGATATATACATTTTTTTATTGAAACTTTATATACAACAATGGGCAACTACCCCACACTAGGTGGTACACGGTGAAAACCCATGTTTAACTACTATTTTTGATTACCGAGTCGCTAGCTTGACTCGACCAATTAATTTGTTCATGGGGAAGTAAGTGGAAGAGACAATCTCCATCGGACTTTCATTCAAGATGTTTGTATACACATTGAAGTACGTGAAAGTTCCACACCGATGAGATATAGAGAGACAGACTTGGCTCACAAATGGTACATGGAAATGACGGGGTCAAAGATGGTATCTTCACTCCTGAATGAGTGAAGAAGAGAAGAAGTCACGGGATAGGTGAAGAAAAGAAAGAAAGTCATGATGAAAATCATGACTAACTCATCTTCATCCATAGGAGAATCCATAATTTCAGTATTATGAATCTCATCATTTAAGCTCACGTGATCAAGACAAATCCCGGGTGTGTCATGATCAAAGTGGAAGTTATCATACTCCGGCGGAGATATGATATGAGTGAGTTCACCGGCGAACTCCTCGTGAAGACAATCTAAGCCATCAGTAGGGTCCTTTGTAGCCAACGATTTCAAACTTGACATCTTGGAAAGAAGGAAACATGGCAGTGGGTGTGCAGGGGATGGGTTTTTATGTTTTCCTGGTTTTGGGGAAGAGGTAAGTGGAAAAAAGTATGGGTAGGGTTTTTTTATTTGGGTATAGGATCCGGTTGGTAGTAGTCTTAATCACAAGGACTAATTTTGTAAAATACCAAAAATCCAAGGACCTAAACTGCAATTTTCCAAAAGTATTACAAGGACCAATTTTGAAAAGTTAGAATTACCAAAGGACTAAAAATGTTAATTTCCCAATTTAAAATGTCCGGGGTAAATTCATCAATCTTTGAAACTTCAGGACCAAAGTCGCCATTTTGCAAACCGACTTTATAAGGCTAATTTTGACAACTTGAAAATCCTCGAGGGCCTTTTATGAAGAATTTCTATGTTTTGAATAACCGAGGACTAGATTTGACAATTTTGCATAAAATACGATCTAAATATTTTTTCTGTCTTTTAAGACTTTTCAAAGTGTTTTTTCTTTTTTGCGGTGCAGATGGAATAAAAATGATGAGTATTTAGACACTCATCAAGCATCAGACTGAATATCAAAAGTACTTAAAGGTTTAGCATTCGTTACAACACTTTTTCTATTACATTTGCCAGACGCAATATCTAAAGTGGGTGCAACATGAGTCATATTCAAAATCCTAGGGTGTTCTTCTACTTGAGCATTCTTTATTGATCTTTTCTTAGGTCGCAACTTCCTATTCTTCCTTGTATTGCTCCTAGGCTGTGAAGTGCGGACGTTGGGAAAAGAGGCAACTATTCTGTGTCGAGAGGAAACACATTAGTATCTTGTGTTTTGTCGGTAGGCATTCGGGTTCGCGTTTGCTAAGTGTTACAGGTGCAATTTTCTTAATGATGCTAGGTGAACTTGTTCATACTTTCCTAACATTTCTCTTAACTTAATGATAGTGTGCACCAAATCTTGATTTTCGAGCGAAGATTTCAAAGAAAATTCATGACTTCTTTAGTGTGTGCAAGATAATGATCAAGTTCGTTTGATGCTTCATCACGAGTTTGTTTGAGTAAATCAAATATGACACCATATTCCTGTTTAACTTTTGAAAGTTCATGTTCATATTTTGAGATTTGACACTTAAAAGACACGTTTTGATCATCCAGTTGCTCACGTTTTGGATTAAACATTTTTGATTTCAACTGGTGGATTTTGTTTTGCAAAGCAAGTTCACGATTTTGACAATCTTTTTGACACCATTGAAGACGACGTTTTGAATTTGAAAGTTCAATTATCAATCGTTCATTTTCAACTTTTAAAGATTCGATCTGATGCACATTATCAATATTTACAACAATATCAACAGAATCAACAGAATCAGCAGAGATATGATCAGATGCATATGTAACAGATTGTAATAAAACAAGATTATTGATATCAGCTCAGATAACATCTTCCAAGAGTCGATCAAAATCTTTTCTCAACAATTTCTTTTACGTTTAGTATTTGAAATCGATGTTTGTTTTCTCGAAAACTGTTTTCATGAGACCAATTTCCTTGTGAAAATCCCTTTCCCAATATAGTGCACAAGTTTTCAAATTTTGACATGGGGTAAAAGTCTTTTCGAAGAATGTCTCGATGTTCTCGCACCATTGGCGATTGAAAATGTTCAACTTTTATTTCGAATGAAATTCAATCTCACGTTCCAAAATTTTGAGGTCGATAAGAAAGTGTCAAAGTATTTTATGACGCGACAACTTTCGACTTTTGTTTTAACTTCACTAAGTGAAGGTAAAGGACCATTAATTTGTGCACCATTTTGTTTGGGACTAATTTTAAACTGGTGTGATAACAAAAGGTTTGTTAGAAGTATCTTGTTGTTTGACAAAAGTAACGCTTTTGAATAGTTAAATGGTTTGTTATAAATGACATTTTCCATTTTGACCGACTCGTCATCTTCATCTAATTCCTCCATGCGATTATATTCAACAACAGTCATAATTGAATCATCAATTCTATGTTACAGACTTGTAAACTTGATTTGGTTTGAATGATCCGTTTGAAAACTTAGGTTTGTAATCGCAAGTATTGGTCCATATCCATTTGGATTAGGTTTAAAAGTAAACTTTTGAATGGTTGTGATTGTGTGACAACTCGCAATTTCGTGTCATTTCTTAAGTTTCACAATTTCATCATTTATAAAAAGCGGGTTTGCGTGTTCCAAATTCGCGTAACCTTAATGGTTTAGCGGCGAATTCATGATCATATCATCACGGACATTTCATATAGACTAAGTTTAGTCTACATTTCATTAACATCATTTTCATCATGTTAATTCATTCATGATTTTTTTCATTTCACCTTAAACGCGTAAATTTCATATTAAATAAACGTTATCGCGTAAGTTATTATTTTGAACATTTAATTCGATGCTTCCAAAAATGATCCCGATATATTTTTATACTTACATTTAGTTTATAAAAATGATATTTTGAGTTTACCTAGTGTTTTAAATTTATTTGGTATATAAATCGTTAAATTTATATTATTACGACACTTTTCTTAAAAACTACACGATAATTACTATATCACTCAAATTTTACAAGAAATGTATTTTTACAATTTTTATGATCTCATTATACTTTACTTTGATCTATTAAAAATTACTTTTACCTAAAACTACCTTAAATACACTAATGTATATTTAATCTTACAAGTTATTATTACATATACATTTCACTTACACTTTTTAACAATTTTATACATTATGAAAGAAAAAAAATATATATATTTTGTAAATACTTCCCCCCTTGGCCGACCAAGGGGGGGTAGGCATTTATTATTGGTGGAAAATTTTACTTACACATTGAAACTTATACACAATCTCCATTCACTCATTTCATTCAACAATAATGCATAGTTAGTAAAAGTTTTCTCTCTTCTCTTGTTTCATCATCTCCAAACCGGCCAAGCATAAGAGTTAGAAGAGATCATCAAAGTTTTTCCAGGATCAAGTTTTAACAATCTAGTTACACTCTTAATCAAGGTTTTGAAATAAAAACCTAGGGTGTTTAGGTTAATCCTTGTTCTAATCACCTCATCAAGTAGCTAGTAAGCATATCACTTTCATTTTACATCTTTCATTTTCATTTCATATGTATTTCATCATTTTTGAGCAAAACATGCAAGACATATGAATATTTATACCATTTTTAGCATTGTTTTTAGAGTTTTATACATATAAGTCATCCTATAATTTATCCCTTGTTATATATTAGTCTTGATGATGCTTAGGAACCCATGACACCCTAAGAAGGTGTATGGTAGGATTAGAATAGTTTTGGAGTTGTTTTGAAGGGATTGGAATAGGTTTAGTACGAGAAAAACTCTTTTCGACAAGTATAAATAAGGGTCTGATCTTATTTGGTATTTCTGGAAAATCCGACTGTAGACATAAATTTTTGGCCTTGATATTTAGAAAATATACTTTAAAACGAATCCGTGGCGCTTGAACGGATTAAAGCGAGCTATCTTGAAGAAGTTATGAATTTTTCAAGTTTGACGATTTAAATATATATTTTCCGAAAATTTCAAGACACTATTTTTATTTTGTACGAGTCAAAAGCGAGTCTTAAGCTTTATAAATTATTTCGACTTATCAAAAATATATTAGTATACTTTGATACGAAGCTAAGGACGATATATCGTGAAAAGCGGATTTGTAACGACTAAAATATACACGTTTTCACAAAATTGCCGTAACTTTATTATCTACGAAAAACTATATTATTTTTAGTTGACAAGTGTTACGGTAAACAAAACGACCATGTTGATGACTATTTATAACGTTGATGTAGAACTTTTGTAACGAGATGTCTTTTAATAAAATTGAGATCATCAAGCATATTTTCAAAATGACCAACCGTTTGTATAGCGGAGTTGTAATAAATTAATTACGGTTGCTTAAACTTTGCGAAATTCACTTTTAAACTACATTTTGGAAAAATCACCTACTTAACCTATATTTTTCTTTATGAGCGAGACCTCTATGATAAAAACTTAAATGCCAAAACTTCTAGATTTTGATACAAGCTTTCCAAAACCGTTGAGTTCGTTTCCTAACGTTCGACGACACCATTTTACGACTAGCTTTTGAAGCCATTTTGTCACTTTCATGAAATTTCCAACGACATTATTTTACTGACGAAAGTTAAAATTTCACAATAAATCATTAAGAAACTATTGAAGGATGACATTTTGACGTAAATACTTGTAAAGTAATTTAAGAATGGTCAAGACGTCAAAAGAGTATTTTCGACGAAGAGTATTATTTTCAAAACTCGCAAATGGTATAAATAACATACGAAATGCATGCATAACATTACATCATAACTCATTACGTATCATATCATTCATAATAGGTCATTTTCTAGATTCACGCTACATTTCAAATGTATCCACTTTTGCCATCGCATTATTGTCCAAGTGAGTCATAGCCCTACTCTTTAATCAGTTATGAATTACTTTTGGGAGATACATGCTCATCTATTTTATGACTATCATGATTATTTGAAACTACATGCTTAACTCGACTGAATATTTAGTCATATCCTATATCATAAATCATGGAACTGAATGTCTTGGGATTATTGTTGAGCTGAATGTCTTGGGATTATCATTGAGCTGAATGTCTTGGGATTATCATGGAACTAAATGTCTTGGGAACATCATTAAAATTTGAATGTCTTGGGATTTTCATTGAACTAAATGTCTTGGTATAATTATGTCAAGTAACTATTGATACATTAAATCATGCACTATTATGTGAATTCATTTGACATCATGCGCTTGAACATAAACTATGCACCTTTGGCGTGGGTTGTGAACACACAGGTTGTAAGTTTTGTATGGTGGAACTTGGGCCGAGTGGATTTACGATGCCTTTCTTTGCATAAACGATTTTGAAAGTCTTTACATTTCAACACAAACCCTATGAACTCACTCAACCTTTGTGTTGACACTTTTAGCATGTTTTATCTCAGGTATCTAAGGCATACACTTCATGGCATGCATGTGGACTTATCATAGAGTCGTGGTGACGACGCGTCTCTCATGGGATTTATACACTTTAAAACATCGTTTGAATTGTAACAAACTTATTTCCGCACAAGTTGATTTTCATTTGGGACCTATACTTTGTAAACTCTGATTGTTTTATTAAATCAAACGATGTGTTTTCCAAACGACACTTTAGGTCGTTCATTATAACTGTGATTGTGATGCTATGACAATCAATCCCGTGAATTCCATTCACGCAAAGCAGTAATTTGGGGGTGATGATTGACTCACCATGTTTATAAACAACATTTGAAACTCTTTGATTTTGGTTTGTAAGTCGACAATTTCTTCAAGATAGTTATCTATTCGTTTAGGTGGAACGCTGTTTGTACTCCGAGAATTGTTTTGACAAGTTAACAACTCACCTTGGCTTTTGAGTTTCAAAGTAAGAGCGTTAAGTTGTTGTTTATGTTCATGTTTCGATTGTTCTATTTGAGACAACAAAGCATTCTTGAAGCGGCTAGATCACGTGTCGTCGTTCTAATGATTTTGTTTTGATGAGATTTAGCAAAGCGACTTCAAAACCTTCTTCACGTTTTCTTGAGTTTTGAAAAAATTTATTTGTCGAATTAAGCATTCATTATCCCTAATTAATAGTGCATTTTCTCTTTAATTTCATGCAAATTTCCAACAAGAGTGTTGGTCTTTAATTAAGGTCAGAGCTCAATTTTCTATTAGACCAAGCTCATTTTGTTCAACGTGAGTCTCAACACGATCATTATTTAGATCCTCAAATATAATCACGAGTCAACTTGATTATCAATATTACCCATAAGGTCATCTTGATCGTCAAATATAACTACGAGATCTATTTGATAATCATCGAATGAGATGTGGATTGCTCATGTTGAACACTATGATCTGGTCGGATGGAGAAATTGGCGGAGATATCGATCGTGGATGAGTATATTTTGTTCCGGTACGAGACAAGCCATCGATGTCATACATCTGGGCTGTGTCACTCATGTGTAGAGCTTGCATTTGTGCCATCAACATCATCATTGCATTAGCCTCGCAAGTCCTCCATATCATCATCGAATTTGCATCCGCCATAAAGTCGTGTTCCTTGTTTGTAAGAGTTCCACCACTTCATCCTTAAGAGCCAAGAGCAACACCTATTTGTGATAAGCAACGCCTCTTGTCCTTGGCTTAGGACATGCATTAGCCGGATGACCCTTTTCATTGCGGTTATAACAATGAAGACCATTAACCCCATTCTCGAGCATTCCCTGTTCAACCACTTGACCCCTTTGTTGTTGCGGAGCACCATGTTATTCCTTCCAATAGCATTAAACCCTTGACCACCTCCCATCTGACGACCATAACCAAAGTTCTGAACCTCAACGCGTCCATTGTTCACAAGAGCTTGATTCCTTGTGTTGGATGAGGAACGAATGCGATTGTTGGATTTGTTTGTATATCGACCGAAGGCTTTAGCAATCATAACAAATCCTTGTTGCAATTCATAGAAAGCAACAGAGTCCTCATCAGCTTCACTATAAAGTGCTTGAGCATTGTTGTTGTATGGAACCAATTGAGTTTGTTGAGGTTGTTGTTGTGACTGTTCATATGGTGTAATGGTTGCAGTTGGTTGAGGAGCTGGTTGCTGAGCTATTTGAGGAGGAAGATTGGTTTGAGCCCACAAAGCAAGTTGTTGATTATCGTGAATTGTCTGTGAAGTCGGAGTCCACGGATAGTCCTTTCTTTGTCAACTTCTTTTGGTGAGGCTTCAAATAGTCGTACAACAATCCATATGTAGCATGATGAAGGTTCTTAGCTTGATGGAGAAAAATGACATACTTCTCCCATTCCGGACCAAGACTTCTTAGGAACTTAGTGTTGTGACAATTCGAGGCATGATGATGTTGTGTTTGTCCAAATCATTAATGATGTCCGAAAAGCGATGATGATATGACTCTAATGTCTCTTGGTTCAATCATGAAGTGTTCATAAGCCAAGTAGATTTTGGATTCCATGTCTTCACGATTGAGTGTTGTGCCTTCCATTAGAAGATGAATATGTTCCACATTGCTTTAGTCGTATTTTGAGCATCAACACTTGAAGGATCGGTTGGTAGACCCAAAGGATGTATTGCATTGCTAGTTCATTGGCTTCAAAATGTAGAAGTTCATCACCGTGAGGTGCGAGGCAGTTGCAATGTTGGTGTGACATCTCTTGGTGGATTGGCATCCGGATGCGGGTGTGATATGATGGGCATCCGAAATGGACCTTCCATAATGACCTTCTTTAAAACTTTCCATGTGGTTTCTTTAGATCACAAAACCTAAAGAACCTTATCACCCATTGATCATAATTTCCGGAGTGAGCATTGGAGGTCTATTAAGTGAGCCAGCTTCATGAATTGATTGTTGGCTACTTAAGGCTTCACACATCTTGCCAAACCATGTAGGTTCCTTCATAGTATTCCTAGATGGATGTTGATTGTAGAAGTTTGTGTAAGGTTGTACTTGAAGACTAGGTGGTGGTTGAACCATTTGTGGTGGTGGAATTGCTCCAAGTTGTGGAGTATGTTGTTGATTAAATTGTTGTTGATAAATTTGTTGTTGATGATTAAATTGTTGATGTTGTGGACTTAGTTGTTGTTGATGATAAGTGTAAGGAAAATAGTTAGAGTATGGTGGTTGTGACATGTTGAAAAACTTGTGTTGTTAAATGGATCTTTGTAGTCAAATGAACCGTTGTTGATGAAGTATCCTTAGGCGTAGAAATCACGGAAAAGCAAAGTACCACTTATGCGTAGAAACACCAAAGATACAGCGTAATGATAATAGTTACGGCGTGGGATTAGCTTACAGCGAAGAAATGAGAAAACACTAAAGTTATGCGTAAATGAAAGTTAGGCGAGAAAACTTAAGTGTATGATTACCTTATCGTAAGACAAAGCTTAGCGTAAGATGAATCTTATGCGTAATGGGTTCTCTGCGTAAGCTTAAGCTTATGCGTAATTTTAGGGTTTTACCCAAAGATCTTTTACACTATCACGGTGCAAAAGATATCCAAAGTCAAGTGTTTTAGGCTTATCCAAGCAAGAAAACACCGAGTAATCCTGGCCGAAGATCAAACCACGGAAAAGTTAGCGTAAGATTAGAGTTTCACTTACGGCGTAGAATTTAGCCAAAAGTGATTTCTGCCAACCGATGTTTCCAAACCAGATTTTTGTGATGAAAGAGCTTCAATATCACCAAAATAACACAAAAGTGTGAAACTTGATGATCCAAAACTTCTAAACACCTTACGCGTAAGTAAGAACACGCATATGAAACCAAGCTTAAAAACAAAGATCTACGCGTAAAGTTTGAAACTTTTTGCCAAAAACAGATATTTTAACACCTTAAAACGTTGAAAGTACAAGAATCTTGGATTGAAAAGTGTAAAAAATGAGATTTTAAGCGAACCAAAGTTTGATATAGTTTTACACGTAAGACCGAAACTTACTACAAAAACAAGATCGATTCACCCAACTATTTGGCGAATGATACCACTGTTAGGTCACCATATTAGTAACACAAGCATCAATATAAGAAAGAGATGAGAAGATATCGGATGAACAACTACCAAACACTATGCGTATGAATAAATGAAGAGTTATGCGTAATAGTGAAAGAGTAACTTGAACAACCAACCCTCAAGTGAGGGTTATTACAAGGTATTTATAGGGGAGGGAGCTAGGGCAACACTCCTAGTCCCTTCCTTTCCTTATTGGACTTGGGCCAAGGCTTATGGGCCTCCTACATAAGCCTTAGCATAATGACAAACATAAAGGCCATATTAAGCTAACTATTACATATGAATCACTAACACTTGAATAAGGTTTAGGAGTGATTCCAACAAAATTGCTTTTTCTAATAATTGTGCATTTGGTCATCCATTTCACGATCACGGGTGGTTAATCGAAACTTAGCATTTGTTCATAAATAGCAACTTGTTCTTTATAGGCATTTAGTTGAAATACGAGAATCCTCGAGGCACATGCGGTGTATTCATCAAAAATATAGTCATCATTGACCGAAGATGCATCACTTAGTACAGTCTCGCTTTCACTTTGTTTCATATATTGATCATATGGGACAACATGTATATTACCCATATTTTCAATATCGACTCAAAAGTTTCGATTGATAGTACTTTGTCATGTATCTTTTGCTCATCAACATCATCGTATAGTTTAATACCTCCGAGATGATTGATTCTTTGGATGGACCAGCTTCGTGGTGAGGGACCTTTGAGAGACCATTGGAGAAATGCTAGCCATGAAAATAGTCATGCAATAGGTTCATCATCAACATCAGTCGTATGCATCATAGTCGGCGACTTGAAAGGCATTCGATGATTATGACCTATCTCCGAATTGGTTGCTCATCCACATCTCGCATCATATGTCTTTGCATTGCCTCGGCAAGAAACAACAACTCCTCTTCATCCAACACGCTCCATTATCCCGAGATTGCACTAGTAACATCTTGTCTTTGAAGTACTACGCATTTTGAGGCGTTTTGGAGAAGTGCGGTTCCGTGCTATGTGTCCATCACCACCACAGTTGTAGCACTTAATTGGCTTAGCTTGAGCCCGATTTGGATTCCTTCCATGATTACGATTTGCCACATATCCTCTACCAACTCCACCTCTTCCTGTTCATACCGCCTTTCTTGAACCGGTTGCACCATGACCTTTCCATCTCGTGGTAGCTTGATTGTGTGGGTTGGATGTTGTTACGAGGTTATTGTTGGTGTGTGGAGAGAGTTCATGTTTTGACTAACCATGAGAGATAGTTGATTGATGAGGTTTTCCATGAATGTATTTGGGTCGGGAGGCTTATATCTTTGGATCGGGGATGAGCTTGTAATTATCATTACCCATGGGTATGACTTGAGAAGCTTTGGTGGTAATTCCAACATTTGTGTAAAAGTCATTGAATCATTTGATGAGCTTGTTTCTCCACAGGTTGGTTTTGAACCGATCAAGAATCCTTTTTCAAACATGGCATGTCTCTCATTCGAAGAAGGAAGGCATACAATGCTCATAGTTTGTATTCTTCAATCCTTTAGTTAGCTTCACGTAGTGACAAACTTGTGCCATTCGGGTTCATGTTGTTCACAAACTTTGAGTTCAATGAATGTTTGGCATGGTCATTTTGATGTTCCTCATGTCATTCACAAGCTTATGGAATCTCACGTAGTACTCATAGACACTATCATCGGTTTCATTTTGAAGTGCTCAAACTCATCATACGGTTGTGATTCTGTCTTCCTTGGTTAATTCGAACACGAGAGAAGCATCTTGACATTACCCCATACCGCCTTGGCCCGGTGTTGTGATTGATAAGCTTGTAGATATCTTTTGGAAGACCACAAGTATAATGTTAGAAGCCACGATATCGACATCGAATCTCTTTTCTCCTTATCATTGAGCTCATCATACGTCTTTGGTCCATCATTCCATAGATCATTGTTTCATCTGCAATTTGTATCCATTAAGTCTCTTGTAGTCTCAATCGATAAGGTCCTTCATCAATGGATTTGAGAATGTTGACCCATTTTCCTTTCCAAGACAAGACAATCGATTCGTTGAGCCCAAAAGTCGTAGTCGGTTCATCAAGCATAGGTGGACGAGTATCTAAACCGGTTGCTTGAACATCCTCGACAACAGTGGAGATAATTGTAGATGCGTTGGTAGACATGTTAACAGATTACACGGGATTTTATAACTCTATGATTAAACCGGAAATAGATTCTTTCACGGATTTTACTAAATCAAGAGAAACCGTATTACAAAACAAAAGTCAACCAAGTCGCTAAGAATTCTTGAACCAAGTCGCTAAGCACCAAGTCGCTAAGTAGCAACTCGCTAAGATCTCAATTTCACGTGAACCAAGTCGCTAAGAGCACCAAGTCGCTACACAGTCAAGTCGCTAAAGAGCAACTCGCTAAGGTCCAAGTCGCTAACACCAAGTCACTAAGAATGCTAAGTACAAGTCGCTAACAAAATTGAAAGCAAGTCGCTAACTTCACCAAGTCGCTAGCCGTAGTGGAGAATCCACTAAGTTGTACTGTTTGTCGGCTTGTCTCAATAGACAAGTCGCTAGGACCAAATCGCTAACAATTTACACTACAACTCGCTACCTTTTACTGAAGCAAGTAGCTACGATGAAAAGCACTACGAGAACCAAGTCGCTAGCAAGAAAAACTTCAAAAACACACTTTTCAATCCAAAACAAGCTTAACCACGGTGATTCAAGCTTACCAAATCAAAACCAAGTACTTACAATGATTCTAAACACAAAAGTACACCCAAAATTCAAGCTTTAACACTAGAAATGATCCAAATGATGCAAAAACCACTAAACTTTTCAAACTCAAAACCATCTAAAACCACTAGAAATCAAGGATATGTAAAGAGATGATCAAACCATGGCTCTTGATACCAATTGTAGGATATAGGATTTCACAAACACATTAAACCATAATCACAAGTGGCGTTCAAGATGTTTAGAGAGAAAGTTCTAGAGAGAAAGGAAGAGAGTTGGGAACTATGTGAAACAAAGAAAAATGGTATTGAAGCTCAACCCTCTATCTTGGGAGGTAGAGGTATTTATAGTGTCTTACAAATAAAAGCCACCTACGGGTGTGGATCGTGCATACAGGTGGGTAAAGACCCGTCCAGTCCTCCACGGTGTTACTTAACAAACTACTTACTAACATAACACGACTACGACTACGAGCTTTCTAACGAATACATATACTTGAGGTGACCGACTCTTTAACAACTGAATTTTCTAATTCCTAACAGTAATACAATCATAAGCACTAAAAAAGCATAGAAATGATCCAAGATCATATATTGGTAATCATGAGTTTCGTAAATCTAAACGTTCATATGTTTTGGTTCTATATTTCATGGCTAGACCCCAATGAAGATGCATTAACATGATCTAATCAGTTGATAAATTATAAAGAGCACCTCCTGATACATCATAAAAGGTCCTCATTAAAATAGTTGGGCTATTAAATTTGGTTTTACTTTTATAAATCAACGCAAATTTGGTACTATATTTCATGGCTAGACCCCAATGAAGTTGCATTAACATGATCTAATCAGTTGATAAATTATAAAAAGCACCTCCTGATACATCATAAAAGGTCCTCATTAATATAGTTGGGCTATTAAATTTTGTTTTACTTTTATAAATCAACGCAAATTCCAAATTGCGCTAATTATGCTATTGCTAGCATTACACAAATGCGACAATTGCGATCAATTGCGAGCAATCTGGGATGGCCTCGCATTAGGTACCATGATGCGAAATTTCATATGCAATGCAATGGTGCATGCAATTTGCGCAATGATGCGCGCATTTTTAAACCAAGATAGTACCCAATATTAATTAAGAGAAATGATTGGAAGGCCTAAACTCATGACTAATTTTGTGACTAAAAGTATGTGGCATTATCTCATTGGTTTATGATAAAGTGAGTCCCTCAGTTACAACCAATGAAAAAGTGACACCCTAGTTTAGGCATAATATTAAGCATAAGTTTAGGTCTCCCAATCATTTCTCATTATTAATAGTTTAGGTAGGCTTTTAAAAACATTGAGTGGGCTCTAATCCATAAAAATTGTCATCTAGTATTTGAAATTTAAAACCTTAAGCCTCACTCTTTGTCTAAGCCATATCATTTACATCAAATTATTTATTCTCATCGTCGCCGTCGCCGTTCTTTGCCACCGCCGTCATCAAGCAGTGTGAGTGTTCGAACATGTGATTATTCTAATCTTAACCTTTGTTCTTATTTTCTATCATGTTGAGGAGTATTACAAAGGTGCATTGATTATAGAGAAAGCTATGAAATAAAGGGTAAATTGAATGATAATATATTAAGCGACCAAAATTGGCGAGATAGAGTTGTTGCGGGTTATCCTTATAATACTTTATCTAACATTTTTTTATTGATGTTTTGAATCATGGTGTCGCAAGAAAAAAAGGATCAACACCAGGTACTCTTGTTATTAATTGTTAATGTTTTAATAACATATGAACTTTTCACATTTACATTAATATGTGTAACTTTCATTTATAAGAACTTTTTTTGGTTTGTCTACAGATTTGCGCTTCTAAGAGATGTCAAGAGGTTCATTACAAAAGATAAAGTTGTTTTTTTGTTAGTCTTTAGGCATATGGTTTTGTTCAATATATTTAATTAGATTTTGGACTTGTGTTATAATGTTGGATTTGTATTTCTTGTATATCAGAGAGCTTTGTTGATTAATGAAGAATTCATTTTCATGTAAATATTTAAGTTGTTCATTCCATATGTTATGGTTAAATGAAATTCCATTTTTAATAAAGTCATTGTAGATATAGAAAAGTGTTACGACGACATGAATTACTATCGAGATATGCTTCGGTACCCCGCATAATATATGCCATTAAAACCATTTGAGTGTTTCAACATAACACGTATTCAATGGCACAATGCATGTGCCACAAAATTGTTTTTAGTCTATGGTGACAGATTGTTAAGTGCCATTACTTTCATAAAGTTTGCAACAACACAACATAAAAGTGTCATTAAAACTCTTTAGTGGCAACATTGTTACTGACACTTTTTATTTTTGCCACCGAAAGTCTAACGGGCTTTTAGTGGCCTTATTTGGCCTATTGTGGCACTTTCTGTGTGTTACTAAATGGCACTTTTTTTGTAGTGAGATGAATCCTATGGTGTGAACTTAGAGAATAGGACATGTACCTGTAAATGGTGAGATTTGAGTGGGATTCCTTGTGTTCATGTTGTATCAGCTTTTGGTTACATTCAAAGTGATCTAGTGCCAGGTGTTAGTGCATGGTACTCTAAGAGGATGTGGGTCAATGCATACAGTTATTTCATTAGGCTTGTGGGTGGTTCATCTATGTGGCCATACACTAAAGATGACCCTCCATTGCCTCCAGTACTTAGAAAAATGCCAGGAAGACCTAGAAAACTTAGAATTAAACATGCCAGAGAGGGTCGATGAAGTTACCGAGGTGGAAGAATGATGACATGTCTGGTTTGTTGGGAAAAGGGTCATAACAAGAAGACTTGTAAGAAAGAGCGACAACCTAAACCAATCAAGGAAAAAGAAAACCGGTAGAAAGAAGGTTGGTTCTTCATTTCTTTTCCCAACTGATGTTATGAACCGGACGAGCGTGAAGAATCCGATGGTCTTTGGTCCAAGTAGTGCAACTCAAGTGGTCTTTGGTCCAAGTAGTGGTCTTGCTCCAAGTAGTGCAACTCCAAGTGGTGATGGTCCAAGTAGTGCAGTTCCATCTGATGCACCCCCATCTGATGCAGTCCCAAATGCTGCAGGTTTCATGAATGAGGTAATATGTTTGGTATGTGTAAAGTTTAAGAATATTTGTTGATTTGCGTGCTCAAGTAATTTATGTGCTATTTGCATGATCAAGTTGAACATTCAATGACACAAGATCCTATTGAGGAATCACAAGATAATGAAATTCCTACCCAACAGAGTAAGACAAGCAAGACTGCTGCACATGTGGTTGATGAAGCAATTGCTGCTGGTTTAGTCAAGAGTGAAGCTTTGAAAAGAATGTGCAAATCTGAAAGAATTGCAAAAAGAGCCAAACCATACAAATTTGGACCAGATGGTGCAGGATCAAGTGCTGATAAAGCTTGGGATGTTGAAGATGTTCTTGCAGAAAAGTAGTTGTTTAAGTATCATGAAACTTAACTTGTATGAATAATGTAGTCAGACTTTGGGTAATGTAGGTGCACTGAACATGGTCTTGGTTGTTGGTAGTGTTACTTTATGCCTACCACTAAACAATGTCTTGGATAGTGTGACTTTATGTCCACAATTTTGGTTTGTAATGCAGGAAATGGTCCAAGATTTTTGTGGTTTATTGACTTGTCTGTTTGTGTTTCTTTAGCATTTAGATGTAGTCCATTACAGATAACAATATACCACGTGCTTTGGCTTGTGCAGATGAAAAAAAAAATATACCACTCGCATTCATCAAAATATACCACTTTACAGAGAACATAAAACATTAAATTTGCATTCATCAATAAAAACACCTAAATCTTCCTATAAAACATGATAAAACAAGCAATGATACACATGAAACTAACAATCTTCCTATAAAACACTAAACTTGCTTTGGTTTCTTTCAACTCTTTTTGCAGCTCCAACACATGCTTCTCCATAGTTGACTTTTGCAAGTCAAACTCCCTTTCAATTTCTCTTATCCTTCCATACAAACCATTCATCCTTTTTTCTTGTTGTTTATCCTTCTGAATCAGTTTGTAAACATTTTTTTTTGTAGTACTCACTTGGTAAGTCTTCAACATTTTTTTGTAGTACTCACTTGGTAAGTCTTCATCAATCCAGTAAAAAGTCCTACATTTTGCGCCCTTATAGTAATTAACGCAACCAAGAAAACGTTTTAATGGATAATCAATGGTTTTTTATGTTTGTTGAATGATTGGTTCATCACATTCGCAAAACGTAGGTGGAGGAGGACGCCTATGAATAGAAGATGATGAAGATGCCATTGATTTATCTTAATTGAATTTGGGATGTATTAATTTTTTGATCAAATTAGGCTTAGATCAATTAGGTTTTTTTGGGAAGACGTGGATATGGTGGATATCTAACTTGTTTTTTTTAGTGAAAATCCGATGTGTCGTGCACACGTGGATATGGTGATAATAGTTTCGGTAAAACAAGTTTAGCCGTGCAAAATGATACAAAAAATAAAAATAGACAATATAAAGTAAAACGAAAATTAAAACACGTATGAAAACAATACATTTAAAAAAACACACGTCTATTTAGCAACCAAAACCGTTTTAATTATTACTAACTTGTTTCCAAACCATGCCTTGTAGTCGTAGAGTAGTATTTTTTTTTTTTCAAACCATTGACCAATAAACAAGGGTCCACCACATCTCCCACATAATAAAACAACATAAAAGAAACACCGAATATTCATAAAATTTGGTCGGTCATGACGCAGACGACGCCACAACCCATACACGTCGCGTTTTCTTCTCAAATGACGCGAGACAACCCGAACGCCCCGGTCGACGACCCAAATTTTTTTTTTTTTTTTTTTTTTTTAGTTTAATGAGACCAAAGGTCGTTTTTAAAAGTTGTTTTGATTTAATGGGTCAAGCCCATGACAACATAATAATATGAGGTAATAGAAATTTGGTATGAAAAAAAAGGGGATACAAGCATAAAACATCGGTTGTAAAAAGAACCGATATTCACAATTTTGGGACCACGCCCGATCTCCCAACCGATCTTCACATCCATCCCAACCGATCTCCACATCGGTCGACCTTCAAAAACTTGCGTGCCCAACCGATGTTAAAGCTTCCAATGCGACAAGCCTAATGAAAATATTTCCGTTGGAGATCCATGGGCAATTTAGTAATTACATCTAGTAAAACCTATACATAATAACTGACCCATAGTATACAAACAGGCTAGCTAGCACCACACACCATTTTCTTGTCTCTTTTTTCATTTGTGGGGCAACTAAAAGCTTGTAACTTTAAGCATCTTCAACCTCTCAAAAAATTAAAAAAAAAACAAGTGGAGGAAGAAAAAGCAAGAAAAATTAGAGGAATTAAAAGAGTAAGAAGGAGGGTTTTTGCTTTTTCTGGTTGAAGAAAAGAGTAATCCAGAAAAACAAAAATGGCTGAGCAAAGTTTCACTAGCAGCAACAGTTTCAGTTTCAGTGGTTTAATCTCAAAAGAAGATGAAGAAATGTCTAAATCTGCTCTTTCAACTTTCAAAGAAAAAGAAGAAGAAATTGAAAAGAAGAAACTGGAAGTTAAAGAGAGAGTTCAAGCTCAGTTGGGTCTTATTGAGCAACAAACTAAACGTTTAGCTTCTATTCAAGAGGTTTGACTTTTTCTTTTTCAAATTCTGTCATATGGGTTTTTCTGGGTTTTTTGTTTTGGTATGTGGGTTGTTCTTGGTTTTGCATGTTTTAGGGTTTACAAGTATATTAGGGTTTCTTCTTGTTTTTAGGGTATAAATCTTTGTTTGTCTAGAAATTGTGTAAGTAATTTGTTAGTTACATTAGTCAATTTGTGTAAATCTAATGCTTTGATTTTTTTCCCAAGTTTATGTCCCTTTTCTTGTAAGTTAAGATCTATTTTTTGTTCCTTTTTATCTTTTTATATCAAAAAATTGTCTTAAGAGTTACTTTTTGTTAAGTAGATCTACAAACAAGAATTGAAGTTAAAATTTTTATTTTTATAAATTAGTCTATATATTTTGATCCCAGTTATAAGATATCTCCATCTTTATACCCTTTTTGCCCTTGAATGGTGCTACCTTTGTCCCCCATAATGAAATAGATGTTATGAGTTTTTAATTCAAACACGCTTTGTATTTTAATGCTTAGTATATGGATTTCATAATTTAAAATCAGAGTCTTTTGACAATTGGCACCAAAAAAGTCTAAATTGGTGTCTTCTTTTATGATGGAGGGACTTTGTTTTAAACTTTAAACTAAAAATTTGATCAAGTCTTTTGCAAGTTTGATTTTCAAAGACAAAAAGTTGTTAAATGAATTATATACAGCCCTTGTTGGGACATGCCTTAACCAATCCCACACTTATAACTATACCGACATGCCTTTGGCCTGGTTGTATCAATGTGGACCACCAACTAAAATGTTGTGGGTAGGGGTGTGCAAAGGTCCAGACTGGAGCAGAAATAATTGAGACCGGAACCAAACCAAAATCTAAAAATATTGAAACCAAACTTTATAGTGATGATATAGTGTTAAGCTCGGTCCCGAAGTGGGACAGGATCTCTTTCAAGCGTAATTCTTAACCATATGAAACTGAACTAGAATGGAACTGAGAACTGAATCTTTTTTTCATATCAAATTTCGAGACCATACATAACCGGTCTGAGACAGTTCAGCTTCTAATTTTACTGGTTTTGTTCAAGTTTTACACAACCCTTGTTGTGAGTTGAATTCTGAAGACTGACAAGTGTGGGTTAATCAGAACATGTGGTGACCCTAATGAGATATAAAGGAACGCTAACGCTTTATCTTGATTAAAAAAAAAAAAAAAAAAAAAAAAAAAAAATCCTAGAACTTCAATTACTGTGGAAATTATGCTCTCAAATGCAATTGCTATTGCTGCTGTTGGAGTTTGAATCCTGGTCAAATATCGTGATGATAGTTTCTCTTAGATAGTGTGTTAGGTATTGTGGGCAGTTAATATTGTGAAGTTGTTGCTGGTTTTGTGTGTACATAACTTGTCATTGGTTTTTCTGAATCTAATTATTGGCAATCCGTCTCAGGAACTTGAAGCACTAACAGATCCAATGAAGAAAGAAGTTTCAGTTGTTCGTAAGAAGATTGATTCCGTCAACAAAGAGTTGAAGCCACTAGGACAGACATGCCAAAAGAAGGTAAGTGCAACACAAACTGTCATACCATTCTTAATTTTTAAAGGGTAAAACTGTCTTTTTTTTACTACTCTTTAGGGTCTCTGTTTCAGTATTGTCTACGTTTTTAAAGGGTATAAGACAGTTTTACTACAGTTTTTAAAGGGCCAATTTCATAATTAAAGACTATAAGATGGAAATTTGGCAATCGTCTTTATTGTCTACGTTAACAATACTTAAATTTTTAAAAGGTGAACCCGTCTTTTTCAGTATAATTTAATTCTCTAAATTGTCAAATTTCCATCTTATAGTCTTTAATCTCTTCATTCAGACTCCCAGTGGTATGCACAGCATGCCAATGGGCATATAGTTTCAAAAAACGTTTTACCCTTGATCGTAATGATGTTTGACTTAATTGTTCATCTTAACTAATCCCGTTGGTTATTAATACAGGAGAGGGAGTATAAGGAAGCACTGGACGATTTTAATAATAAGAACAAGGAAAAAGTACAACTAGTTACGAGATTGATGGAGGTTGGTGTTATATTCAGGATCATAAACGGGTACTTTGTATTAAAATAAAAATGACTGACTTGTGGTTTACTGTTATGTTGGTTAAGCAGCTGGTGAGCGAAAGTGAGAAGACGAGGATGAATAAGCTGGATGAGCTGAGCAAGAGCATTGAAACGGTACAATAAGTTAATAATGATAATAGAAACAATAACAAAAACTGATGGTTTATGGTTTACGGTGGGGTTTTAATGTGGTAATTAGGTATGTGTGATGTGGTTGTTATATAGTATATACTGGATATCTGGTGATTTGTTTATTTGATTGGTTGGAATTTGTGTGTTTAGTGTATTTTGGTGATGGTAGGATTGGAAAAGTATCTCTGTAAAAAGAGGTTTGTTTTGGTTTTTATGCTAATTTTTATTCTTTTAAATCTCCAAG
>CM040246.1:194822121-194883004 GCA_022545495.1 Chrysanthemum lavandulifolium
TACCCCAATAACATTATCTTCATGACAAACATTTGTGGGGTGTTACAAAAGCTCAAGTTCAAAAGTGAAGACGAAGAGTATGCCATGGCGGTTAGAAACTTCAAGAAGTTCTTTAAGCGAAGAGTAGATATCGTGAGACAACCGCGAGATGAAAAGAAAACACCTCTAAAGAATCGAGATGATAAATATAGCAAAGGCGAGAGAAGATGTTTTAGTTGTGGTGATGCAAGACATCTAGTAGGAGAATGTCATCAAATACCAAAAGAAAAGAACCAAAAGGCATACATTGGTGGGGCTTGGAGCGATAGTGACGAAGAGAACAAAGATGAAACTTGCCTAATGGCGGGAACTTAATAAGAGGTACGTTTCGAAACCGAACATGATTACACATCCTCTTTAGATTCTCTTAAATTATATGATGAGTATGATCGCCTTTGCAAAATGAGTCAAAATATAAATCATGGGTTAAGTTATTCGGTCAGCCTTTTAAGTTCTAATTACTATATATACTAATACGTTGTTTAATCCGACGTCGTTTATGTTGCGTAACGTCACGTCACAATGACGCCATTTTTTGGTGAGCCCAATAGAGCCCATCCAGTAGCCTCATCCGATAAGTGTTAGCCCCTTTTATTATTATTTTTCTTTTCTTTTTATAGTTATCATTTTCTTGACTCTTTGATACTCATCTTCTTCACACTTCTCTTGAGGGTCGTTTTGCTTCGTTGTTGGGTTTGCGATCTGTGTGTTGGTATGTGGTCATTTACTTCATTATTTGTTACTTAGCCTAAGTTTGCATGTTACTTGATGTTCTTGGTTATCATCTGTTTTAAAGCATCGGTTGTTTGTTTGCATGTTTCTGTAATTGTTTTAATTCATGTTTGTTTACTGTCATGTGTTGTTTTTGATATATGCTGCTTGCAAGTTGCCCAATCTTTTTTTCTTTTTCTTTAAGATAGTATCTCACCGCTTTTCATGTTTATCTTCTTCCCACCGTCCTCGGACCTTGGTTCTTTGGTGGGTTTGCGATCCTTTGGATCGGAACCAAAATCAATTCGCCTTGCGGTATGTGTTTTGGAATATTTTGTTGGGGTGTGATGGTGTTATGAGTTTTAAATATGGTTTTTATGAAAATTTTATATGTTCTTGATGTTTGGTCGATTGATTATTGATTTAGTGAGTTGTGGTTGTGGGTTGAGGCTTATTGAATCATCTGATTTTTCTAATACACGGTAATGTTTTGAAGTTTTTTAATTGATGATGTACTAAGTATTTCTTTTAATTTATAATGAGATTGTGGTTTGATTTTAACGTGTTTAATTTTGTGGAGAAGAAGCGGGTTCTTTGTTTAGTGAAGAAAATTTTGTAAGTTTGTTAACCCAATTTTGTTCCCCTATTTGGGAGTTTTTTTTTTTTTTCTTCATTATTTAAGGTTTAGTTAATATGCTTTATTAATTTAATGAAGGTTCAACATATCTATGTTGTTATTATCTAGTTTTTCTATTGTAGAGATAGTTGATGAATGTCGAGTGATTATTGTTTAGATACTTCAGGTTGCTCATGACGCAACTGTAGATTTATTAAACTATTATTGTTGATTATGTAGTCGATTAGAGTAAGTGTAAGAGTGTAGTGCATTTAGATCTAGGATTAAGTTATGTTTCCGGCCTCTTTGAGAGTTTGAAAATGAACTATGTATTCTAAGTTGCATATTTGTATCTATCTTGAAAAATTTGCATGAAAATGAACTATGCTTTTTTCTTGTTGTTTGTTCGTGTAAGAACTATGTCTGGCCGATTCGACATTCAAATCAATCCCAAACAACCTCTCTGACTGACTATATGTTCGTGGATCTTTACTCATAAGAGGAACATGCTTTTTCTTTTGTTGTTGTTTCTTCAAACTTGGTCGTCCGCCGGTGTTTTTCTTAACCATGGGCGGTTCAATGGTCGTTTTACTTGGATTGAATATGTTAGCCAACTTTCTTAAGACACTACTTTTTGAAGTGTTCTTTAACATGATTAATTCAGTATCACAACAAATATTGTCACTTTGCAAAGATGTTGTCGGTGAAAGATCTAGCGTTCTCCAGAATATATCTATTGAATCCAAAGGAATACACTCACCGCATATATTTTTTTCTCTCAAATGTTGAAAAATATATAAATTGATTAGAGTAATCTTGTATATCTTGACCTAAAGTCGTACAATGAAAGTCAGTAAGCACACGATAACCCACAACTGTTATGTAGTTGACAACTACAAGTTGAGGAATCTAGTTGAAAACCATTCGACCGATTAACCTCTTTAACCATTAAATAGAGAGCTTCATTTGAGATGAAACCATGTAGTAAATTGGATCATGGTATATTTTGGTGATGATAACGAGAAATTTCACATTTCCAAAACTTTCTCTTATTCCGTAATTTGTGACTTTACGATCTTATCAATACAAGGAACAAATTTATCCAAAGTATGATGTTTAGATTGCATGTACTTCTTAAACTTGGCATGTTGGCTCTCAACTACATTGGATGTACGATTTCCAAAGTTTAAAGGCGGTCAATCGAGGCAGACACAAAATGTTTTTATATTTGTCCAACCAATTATCATGTACGTATCTTAAAACACACGAAGGAAAGAAAATAAGTCTGGGATAGGAGGTATGGATAAATTCTCTGACTATAAATTTTTTGATTTGAAAGACTTATGAGGGTATTTTGACAAAATGTTCAAGTTCCTCGTAGTTTTCTCAGATATGACATCCACGTTGGAGAATATTCTAGTAACTTCCACATCGATTCAAAAAGTTCCCAATGACGGTATGATCTAATAGTTTGCTGCAGTTCTTAAAAATATTTCACCAATGTGCCATCTGAGTAAATGATTGGCGTCTGGAAAAACTTTTCACATGCATTCATGAGTGCCAACTCTATCCGTGATTATAACACGAGGTTCATGCACTCATTTAGTGTTCACTTTAATGCTCCAAGGCCCATCTATACTTGTCCATCCGTTTTTACTAATATAAACAAACGCTGTGCAAAATGTCTTGCTAGTTAAAGTTACACCTACTATTTGAACCAAAGGCATTTGAATACATTCATCTTGTATGTGGCACCTATAATCAACATGTGTGAGAATGCATGCCATATCTCATAAGATGTAGGATGGACAAAAAATAAACCTTGTAACTCGTTTGTAATTGGTGTGTATCAGTCTAGTATATGTGGAAAACTAGAAGGGGGTTAAATAGTTTTACCATTTTTAAAATCTATTTTCTTGTTGGTTAATGTAAACAAATGACAATAAGTAATATGTAAGTAAAGAGAAAACGATCAAACCACAACACGATTGTTTATAGTGGTTGGTCTACAAGCACTCTTTTCCTTGCCTTACTCCACTCCCGAGTCTCCAACTCGAGAGTTTATCTTCACTAATCAACAAGCTCCTTTAACCGGCAGAGAAAATCTTTACACTTTGCTTACACACTATTTTTGACACAAAGCAAGATGTCGAGTTCTTTTACAAGGGTACAACCACTCTCGTCACACTATATATTTTAAGGACTAAAATACTAACCGATCACTATCAGAGGTTTATGATGGTTTGGTACAAATAATGATGCATGAACTAACTATAATTCACACTATGATGAACTAACAAGATTTTGCAACACACTGTTGAAGCTAGTAAGTCTTTTGAAATTGTGTTGATCTTCTTGCTACAAAAGAAGCTCACTAAAATGAAATATGAATGGGTTACAGATAATGAATAATGAATGAGAGAATGCATGTTATTTTTATGCTAGCAAGTTATGAAAAATCAACAAGGTGTGGTTTGCTATTTATAGGCAAAAGCCTTCAGCAAGCCACGGATGGGACGGATCCAAAAACAGGGATCCGTCCTTGTACTCATTTGGTTCCGTGGGCACCTGATAGAATATCTTCAAACTCTTTACCAAATCTAACCAAAATATTACCCATATCTTTCCATGATTCTTTGAGTAACAATCTAACCAAGATATTCATCATAACCAAATTTACCATATTTTTCAAAGATCCTAAAGAGATATGCAATCATGGAATGATGTAAAAATACATTTTCATTTTGATAAAAATATTCTACAAAGTAAACTTGTAGTTTGAATGTTGTAGCTAATTAGATGATGTTGTGTTAAGAAAGACTTGTAACTATTTATACAAAGGACTTAACTAGATTTATTCTTTGCTAAAATAAAGTTTATAATTGTCGTTAACAAAATATAGTAAAGATCGTAAAAGTATAAATAACGTTTGTTGGACGATATTTGTATTAACAATATACATAACGATGCAAAAGGGACATAAGAACTCGCATTGGAGTTTTTCCGGCTTTCTCGACATTGCGAATATTTTTTTCTTCCCAAAGTTAACTCCACAACATTTTTAAACTCGATGAATTTATTAAATTTTACGGTGTTTGTAATAAGTTATTTGATTGTGATTGGTTGGAGTGGTGAATATATGAGTTATGAATATATTGATTTATATCTTGAGTTGTGAGTGATGAGTATCTGAGTTGTGAGTATTTTGATTTATATATATGAACTAGTAAAAAGGTTAGGTATAAATCAAATCACATAATTAATATGTTTGACTTGTCATTTTTGTATTTATTGTAAAAAAATAACAACTCATACTTGTGACATACTACATACAACCCTATTGGCGTAAACAAAGCGAGTTCAAAATTTAAAAATTAAGTAAGATTGACTTTATAACACATTCAAATTTCTAGGTCGACTTTTTTCCTTAAGGTCATTGGAAAAGTAAAAGGTTTCACGTGGTGTGTCAACCATAAGACCCATGCTATAAAAACCACTTGACACATCATTTAACAATTTTTATTTTTAATAATGAAATAATCTTGAAAATTGAAAAAAAAAACACAAACTTTTGAAATTTACAGGTTACTTTTTATAGTGGATCCCCACACACATACAATCTCTTTTTCTTCCCAATTTTATTCTTTATCAAAAGTTCAAAACCAACACAAATTCTAAGACACCATTATCAATACCACCACCCTCACCTCTGGTCAAATCGTCGCCACCTGTGGTGGTCATACCACCACATCCGTCGTCAGCTCCAGAAAAACTACCATCGCCGCCACCTCAGGACAAACCACCACAACCGCCACTCCGAACAAAGCACAACCTTTTGTCAAACGTAGATCTAAACCCATACAAACACACACTCACAAAGCTAGATCTGATCCAATTGGGACTTAAATTGGGTTTAAAAGTTAGATTATAAGCTATATTAGAAACTTGTAAGTGGCAAGGTTGTGGCTGATGGTTCTCGTTGGTGTTAGTAAGATAGAAATAATCATAAAAGATTAAGAAAATAAAATAAAATGATGAAATGATATATGTAGATGTTTCAACTTTGGGTAAAAAAAGAGGGGGATTTAAAAATTTTAGTGTTTCTTGGTGTAATTTATTTAGGAAATATAAAAAGAAAAGTCACACTAATCGATATGGTAAAACTCATTGTAACATATTGGATTTCACAAACACATCATATCACTAACACAAGAGGCGTACAAGATGAGTTTTAGAGAGAAAGTTAGAGGTTTAGGGAACTTTAGTGAGAGAAAGAAAAATCTTATTATGAGCTCCAACTCTCTACCTTGGGAGGTAGAGAGTATTTATAGTCTTACAATAAGCGCCACTGACGGGTGTGGATCGGGCATACGGTGGGTAAAGACCGTCCGTCCTCCACGGTGTTACCTAACTAAATACTACTTAACATTAAATAACTACGACTACGAGCTTTCTAGCGGATACATATACTTGAGGTGACCGACACTTTAATACTGGATTTTCTAAATCCTAACAATCTCCCCAAGGAGGTCACCTCAAACACACATTACAATTACATAGAATACAAGCAGATATTACATTGAAATTGTTCTTGGATTCTTGTTCATGTTCTTTGTTACGTAGCTCGTAGTCTTTGATTCTTTATTTTGCATGTTTGGATAATCGAGTGGAGGTCTTTAAGCGATCCACGTGATCGAGTTTTGAGCCGACTTTGAGATCATCGACCATAGTAAATCTCGACTCATCCATTGTGGTGTTGGTATTATGTGATGTAGTGACATTTGGACCGACATGCTCACATTACGGATCATGATATATTCTTATCGAGTAGCGGAAGCTTTCGTTGATTCATGATATTGGCGGCGTAGCGAAGCATGGAGTGATAATATCGAGTCATTGATGCACTAATCATGATTTCTTTGGAAATGAATGTGTTGTGTGAGCATGCGGCTATGGATTGACCGCTTCATTACGATCATTTACAAGCGTGGGTGTTCTGCATAAAGCGATTAGCAATAAAGCGCACAAAGTGTCTTTGATCACTTTTGTTGAATTGAGGTACACGACCCACGGTTCCCGTTGATCGATTACAAATCTTTTGTGATCGGTATAATTCGAAGAATTTCCTTGACGGGGTTTCGCGGTTGTTCTAGCGTTCTCAAACCGGGCGTCTCAAAGAAGACAACATGGAGTGAGTGAACCCGGTGAATTGAGATTCACCGATTGATGAAAAGAGATTTGAAAAACAATCGTGTATTGCTCAATAGAAATTGTTTTGCAATACAACGAAGGTTTTAATGAAAATCAATTATCAATCATAAACACCTTTTATTTTGAAATATAAGTACACGATCGATGTGCTAAAGAAAAGAGTTTTTAAGCACAACGACCGGTTTTCAAAGGTATCCGTCAATCCATAACTTGAACGAGGATTGATTCAAAAGATTGAATCGCCCCATTGTTTACATTCGGTTGTCACATGGTTGATCTATTGGATAGATCTCACATGCCACCCACCGGGAGCTTGTTTGATGTTGGCTCGAAGGCTTTCCATCTTCATTGTGAATATGTTTGCATATCACTCGGATGTTACGGCAATACCACAAGGATAATCGTGGGACTCATAAGATATAATCTCTCTTTTCACATTGTGTGAAATAGAGAGTCTTCATTGAAAGTGTCCTAAAGAGATTTATAGATGATCTCGTGGCTCTAGACTCAATTGTGCATATTTGGTTCCTATGGCGGAGACTAGGGAGAGGGTCTCCTTCTTCAATATCAACAATCTCTAAGAGAAAGTCGATAGATAATGTCGGTTCCCGTGAGAATGAAACAAGTCCTTTTAAGAGGAACTTGAGTGGCTTGGGAAGTTGTAGTGCGGTCGTCCTTTGGGTCCATGACGTCTTGTCTTCAATACCGATGTTACCTTGGTAACCACCGGTAGCATATGAATTGAACCGGTTTACGCCCTAAGGTTGAATAAATGGAGGCTATTTCTTTTCACCCTTTTCACATTCAATTCTTTTCATTCTTCAACCCCTTGATTGCTTACGAAACTTCATAACTAGAACCTTGTTGGGTTTATTCGGTACTAGCTCGGTTCGATCCGCACTCTTCCCATATCTCATTTTCTCCTTTTTCAATATACCTAAGGACTCTACACTATCTAGTGGTTTTGTCCTGGGTAGATCCCTCCGGTTACGGCGGATCATTGGACCTCAACCTAACCTTATCATCCTTATATCACCATGCATAAAGTAAAGTTGGTCGGTCTTTTGATATAGTTCTTCCGCCTTGAAACCAATTGAAAACCATTTGAAAATCAATCAAGATACTTGTGATATAAAATCAAAGTATTTTGTATCTTAATTGTTTTGATATTTTAGAAATGCTCCCCTCAACATATGCATAAAATTGAAATTGTTTAGCACATGGAGGCAAGAGATCTTTGAAATCGTTAGATTAAGAATGAAAGGTCCAATCTTTTGATTAACATTTTCTAAAATGATCATCATCACTTCCCAATCAATTTGAGTAGATAAAAGCATTTTGAGGAAGGATGAGGTTTTCAAAGTTTGCTCCCCTCAATATGTGCCTCGAGGTTTGAAAGAGTTTTGCACATATTAGAGGGAACCTGCACATAGAGACAATTCAATCACGTTTCAATAATTTAAGGTTTAAAGTAGATGCTCCCCTCAACATGTGCATGGAAAATTTGAAATCGTTTGTCACATGCGGGGAGGAAAACTTGCTAAACACTTATGAACCCATTTATCGAATTATCAGTTTAAATCCAATTTAAATCACAAATTCTCCCCGATCACAATTATCAAATCATTTGAGATTTGTGATCTCTGTAGATTTAAATTGATTTTGAAAGCTTTAAGGAGAATTGTGACTTGATTATGAAAACAGTTTTAGCGATAAGGATCGGATTTTGAGACTTTAAGCTCCATAGATTAAACATGCATGATTATCTTTTGAAAACAATTGTATGACAAATAACCTTTTGATTTAATTGAAATCATTCTCCCCTCAATCAATGACATAAGTTGTTGATTGAGAGATAGATATTTTGACAAGCGTTAAGTCGGATGATTTACAAAAATAGAGTACGAGTTATTTTTCAAAGCAATTAGTTTTCATTAGATTGAAAGCAATTGTTTATAGAATCGAGCATGAGATTTGAAAAAGCAAGATAAAGCATGGCTCTGTTCTTTCTTTGAAAAGCGAGTTCTTGCTGAAATGACAATAAACCATATATTTCACTTTCTCCCAAAAATATTTTTATATTTATATATATATTTTTTTATATATATTTTTAAGCGAATATATACATTCGACCAACATCTAAAGACCCGTGTCACTCTTTGTTGACACAAAGACCGTAGATATAATCGAATCAAGAAAGATATGACAAAAGAGATTTTTGAGATTTTTGAGATTTTCATATTTTATGGATTTTATGAAAGATTTTATATTTTTCTATTTGCTTTTTGTAGGTTTTGTAATTTTGTATTTTGTTTTTGAATAAATATGTACAAAGAGATGGATGAAGAAAACCTTTACTCCTCGACTTCCTCACGAAGGCGTTTGAGTGTTTACGGTTGAAGGCTTTTCAAGCCAAGTCGTGGAAGAATAAACTCAAAGCGTTCTCTTGGAAGAGCTTTGGTGAAGATGTACGCTAGCGGTATTACGACTTCACAAAATAGAGTTCCACCACACCGTTTTCCACTTGCTCCGGATGAAATGATGTCGAATGTCGATGTGCTTTGCTCTTGAGTGTTGAACATTGTTGCATGAGAGAGCAATAGCACTTTTATTATCACGATGCTGAGAGGATTTTGTTGAATTCAAAGCCATAGTCGAGATAATTGGGATCTCATCCAAAGGATTTGAGCACAACAAGATGACATGGCTATGTATTCAACCTCTGTAGAGGAAATAGAAGTACTCATTTGCTTCTTTGAAGACCAACTCACAAGCTTATCACCCAAAAGCGAGCACCTCGGCGTACTTGACGTGTATCTTGACATCTGCATGATCGGCATCTGCATAGGTACATTAGTGACATACCGGTGTCCTTGGTACCATAGTCCCATATTGATGGTTCCTTGGAGATACCGAAAGACCCGTTTAACCGCTTCAAGGTGCTTTTAGTAGGCAGCACGATATCTAGCACACATGCACACACGAACAAGATGTCGGTCTACTAGTTGTGAGGTACATCGAGGATCCAATCATACTACGATATTTCGTTTGATCTACCATGATCCTGAGTGGTCCTCATCCGACAATGCGCTCAATCATGGGAGTGTCAACGGTGTCACATGAAACAAATCCAAATTTCTTTAAGATCTCATTTGCATATTTAGATTGATTTATAAAAATGCCTCCGGGACTTTGTGAAATTTGTAATCCCAAGAAAAATGACATTTGTCCCATCATTGACATTTGAAATTTGGAACCCATTTCTTTTGAAAAATGATCACATTCATTGGGGTCAGTCGAGGCAAAGATAATATCATCAACATAAATTTGAACGTGAATTAAATGTTTGCACGACTTTACGGTGAACAATGTCGGATCAAGCTGCTCCCTTCTTGAATCCGGTAGATAGAAGAAACTTTGATAGTGTATCATACCATGCTCTAGGAGCTTGCTTCAAACCGTAAAGGGCCTTTTTCAAGCGATAGACATGAGTAGGATGCTCGGATTCACAAAACCCTCTGGTGGTGGCGTAAACCACCTCTTTCAAATCACCATTAAGAAAGGCGGTTTCACATCCATCGATATACGACCATGTTCTTACTAGCCGCATTAGCCAAGAAGATTACGATAGCTTCGATCGAGCAACAGGAGCAAAAGATTCCTCAAAGTCAATACCTTCTTCTTGACGATATCCTTTAGCCACTAACCTAGCCTTATTTTTACACATCACCATGCTCATCAAGCTTCACTTTGAAGATCCACTTTAGAGCAATGATCATAACGATCTGGGCGGTACTAATTCCCATACATCTAATCGATCAAACTCATGAATTTCTTCTTGCATGGCATTGAACCATTGTCTTCATTCATCGCAGTTTAACATCTTTAGGTTCGATCTTAGAGAGTACGGAGTTGAAGAAGCACCATAAGGCATCGGTAGCAAGTTGTTTACAGTGGATCTTTGGACGAGAAGGGTTTCCAATGATGTTGTCCAATGGGTGATCATGTGTCCATTTTCTAAGGTGTTCATGTGGTTGTTGTTGTGGGCGAAGTAGCGAGTCGATGTCTCTGATGAAGATGGTTCGATGATGATTCGAGAGCAAATATGTTTTCAAATGGAGCATCTTGGGGTAGCAAAGGGATTAACTTCATCATTGATGCGAAACAATTCCATGATGTACATTCGATGATTGATGATTTGTTGATGAGATAGAGTGATCGTGACGGCGCTTCTTGACTTAATGATATTGAGGCGAAGGGTTGACTTCATTCACGAGGATAGGAGCGACCTCTGTTGATGGAATTGACATTTCATCGACATTTGGTTCATAGTGTTCATCAAACATTGGATCAAACAATTTCTTTAAATCATCTTGATGGAGGTACATAAGGAGTTCTTTGGAGAGGATTAGAAATAAGAGTAGAACCGATAGGACTACTTGATGAAAATTGAGTTGCGGGTCAGGCTGGTTTGTCACGGAGCCATTTGACGATCGACTCATCGAGCGTAACGTGAATTGTTTCCATGATATTTCGGGTTCTCTTGTTGTAGATTCTGTAACCCTTCTTGTTTGGTGCATAACCAACAAAAACTCAATATCGCCTTTGCTCTTAATTTTCCTAAGTCTTGACCGTCATTCGTTGGATAGCACAAGGCACCAAACACACGAAGGTAGGAGAGATCGGGTTTTCGTTTATGAACAAGTTCATATGGAGTTTTCCATGAGAGGTGTGTATAAGGGAGCGATTTTGGGTGTAGCAAGCGGTGGCAATGGCTTGACCCATAGAAACATTGGAACCTTTGAATAAATTAGCATTGTTCTTGCGGCTTCCACAAGAGTTCGATTTCGTCTTTCAACTACACCGTTACATTGAGGAGTTCGTGGAACACTTCTTTGATGGTGATTCCAACACTTTCATAAAAGCGAATTAAGTCTTTGTTAACAAACTACGTGCCATTGTCATTCGAACAATTACATTGTATTGTTGAGTCGAACTGAAGTTTTTGATTAGTTTGATGATGACATCGGGTTTCATCCTTTGTCCTCAAAACTTTACCCAAGTAAATCGAGAGTAGTCATCAACAACTACTAGAATGTATTTCTTCCCATTTATCGTTTGCACTCTCATTGGTCCATACGGATCCATATGAAGGGTATGAAGAACTTCCATTCTTGAATTTGTGGGTTTTGGTTTGTGGGCATATTTCGTGCTTTTACCCAATTGGCAAGTGAACAAAGATGATCTTTTCATATTTTAATCTGGGTAAGCCTCGACAAGATCCTTTACGGAAAGGTTATTAATGGTGCGAAGTTCAAGTGATTGAGGCAGCGATGCCATAACCATGACTTTGTTTTAGAAGCCTTTTGACAAGCAGTTGGAGAAGACTTCATCATGTCTTCGATAGAGATGGTGTATAGGTTAGAACCACGAGTACCTCTTAATAATTCCACACCATCAAGTTCTCTAACGAAGCAAGTATGTTTTCTAAAGGCCACCTCTAGATCGGAATCACGAATTGACCAACAGAGAACAAATTATGACCAAGACCTTCCACATAATATACCACGGAGATTACACTTTTCCGACTACATAATCACCATAACCCATAATTGCTCCAAAATGGTGGTTCCGAATCTAACGATCCCGATAAATTTACTCACGAAGTTCATGAGCATGACCGGTCTCGGTCATATGCTTGGAGCGACTGAGTCCGGTACCACGAGCGATTTGAGCGATCTGCGGTTGAACACGAGACAAGAATGGATAAGCGGATAATTGGGATCCCCATGCAAGAATGGGTTCCATTTGGTTAATGTGATGATTGGAACTCCACATCGAAATAGAAACACCCATATTAGAAATAGAAGCAATGGAATCATCGAAATAGATGCGGTGCTAGTATCCGTATTTGACCTATTCAAAGTATGTTCACTTCTTAAGGAATAGTTCTACCGATGAGCATCCATTTTCTAGTGGGCATTGTCGATTAACCTTATGGCCAAAAGGTATCCATTGATAACCTATCTTACTAAATGTTCTTCTGTGGGTTTCCTTTGTTTTCTAACTTTCTTTCGCTTTTGCCTTTTAGCCTTCTTAGCTTGATTTTTAACATTAACAGTTTTAGCGGGCATTTGTGACTTTAGACAAATCATTCATACCACATTCAAGATTAATGTGAAACCACGCAATCATCATTACATGTTTTGCCAAAAGTAGTAGAATTAGCATTAATTACGGTATGCTTAGAGCTAACACTAGAATCAACACGATTCGTTTTATTCAAATTCTCCCTACGGTGATCTTCTACTTTCTTCCAATGCACATTCTTAGCTTGCGAGGTCCTATCATTCCTTGTATTGCCTTGAGACTTTGACTTGCTCGCTTTAATGTCATGATTACTCCTAGAGAGGCAGGAACATTAGTTGGTTTTGCTACTTTTGCCTTTCTGTTTTGATGTCTTTGGGATGTGAACTATTTGAAGGCACATTGAGGTTCACTTTCTTAACACTGGAGGTGCTGGGATCTGAACTATTTGAAGGCCTACTAAAGTTCACATTCATAACATTGGGCATTGAATGACTTGTATACTTGGCATTAGGCATAGAACAGGGTATCAAGGGATTGACTTGCTCACCTAGGGATTTAGGGCATATTGTAATTAAGCATTCTAGAAGTTCTTGAGATCGTTTGGCATATAAGCATGCATGGCCAATTGCATTATCAAGTGGTTTCTCTAACTTATCCTCTTCTACAATCTCACGGAGACATTCTAGACTATCCTTAAGGTATGAGAAATATGTTTGAATAGCAAGTTTGTTATTCCTAAGATGAGGAGGAACATATTTCACAGACAAAGCATATTTATTACAACCATGCACCTTTGATGCACCATTCTCCCCATTGGTCATTGGCATTTTCCCTTTTACCTGACTCTTCAGATTCTCAATTTCCTTTTGCAATGAAGTTATTTGTTCATTATTTTTATTACTGAGTGACTTTTATTGACTCAAATAACTCATTGAAATGACGTTTAACCTTTTCATTTTCTTCTAGAAAACTCTCATTTTCCTTTTGTAAAGCATTAACCAAGTTTTGAAGATGAAAATTTTGAGAATTCGAGAATCTAAAGGAGGAGGCATTTGGGAGCAGTCACATTGTTCATTTCACCCTTTAATTGAGAAATTTGGGCTTTCAACTTTACGATCGTGTTCTGATGAGCTTGAATCATTCATCACGTTTGTTTATTTCAAAAGCGCATCAAACTCGGAACATCGAGGATATCTTGATGTTTGAGGTTTTAACATTTTCTTTGAGATGTTGATATTTTAGTTGTAAATCAAAATGTTCAACTTCTAGTTTAGAAAAATGTTTTACCAAATTATCGTGATCATCTGTTCAATTTTCTCACTTAGTTTAGAGTTTTTGATTTCAAGCTCAATGACACGATCATGGGAGACTTTCAAAGCAACAGATAATTCATGAAATTGAGAAGCGATAATAGAACAATTAGTGGCGATATAGAACACATCTTGAGAAATACAATCGAAATCGATTCTCATTTAAGGTATGCAAGTTCTTCCTCTCAATTTCATTATATTTTAATGCTCGCTCATAGTCACTAACCTCAACAATCATTGCATCAAATTCCTTTTCCATTCCTTTAATATCTGTATCTATCCCTTTTAAGACTCTCAAATTGATCTTTTAGTTGTTTAAAGAAAGGCATGACCTCGGTTAAGTAACATTCTTTTGTTTGCTCAAAACCCTTTCCCTTGATTATCCCGATGGGTGTGATCCTTTTCTTACAAGTTTTCTCAAAGTCAACAAATAATTGAAATATAACATATTGGTGATTAAGGTCTTGCTCTTAGTGGCAATAGTTCTAGGAACTAAATGCATTGGTGTATTTGGAGGATACACGATCATTGCAGGCATTTTCCTAAGGGAGGGTTTGTTACAACAAGATTCTCTGCTTTTGCTTATCTAAATCCTTTTTCCGAACACTTGTTCGGGAGTTAACAACGTTTGAGGCTTAAACTTGTTCAAGGAAATCCAGTTTTCCTTCTTGTAATCATGGGGTTTGATCGTTATGTTATTCTTTTTACATTCAGGATCTTCTAGCTTCTTATTCATTTTCTCCCTAGATGCATCATCTAATTTTCTATCTTCCTCAGTGCACTCAATGCAACTAGGTGTCTGTCTAGGTTTAAGAATCTCATTGCCATCATAGATAACACTTTGGGCTGCTTTTGTTGTCTTACCATACTCAGGGTTGGATTCCTTTATAATGGGTATACTATGCTTATCGCTGAGAACTCTATGCTTCGTGATCATGTGAGCGATCTGAATTGTATTCCTTATGCGTACAACTTATTTTCGAGCTTGTTTTCAAGGTTTTAGATTTGAAAAATCATTCAAAAGTTTTGATTCCTTAGCCTTGAATTCTTGCTTAAGCATTTTAACATTTTCTTGAAGTTCTTGTTTTTGCTTAGCGGTTTTAGAAAGCTTTTCTTGTAAGGAGTTTAACTCTTGTTTTAATACTTCTTCTCTAAACTTATTTTTCTAATAGTTATGCGCATTTGGTCATCCATTTCACGCTCACGGGTGGTTAACTCAAACTTAGCACGTTGTTCATAAATGGCAACTCGTTCTTTATAGGCATTAAGTTCGGAGATAACAGAATCATCGAGGGGCACATGCGGTGTATTCATCAAAAACATAGTCATCATTGATTGCAGAAGATGCATCACTTGGTACAATCTCACTTTCACTTTGTTTCACATATTGATCATATGGGACAACATTGATATTACCCATATTTTCAATATCGACTCAATAGTTTGATTGATTGTACTTTGTCATGCATCTTTTGCACATCGACATCATCGTATAGTTTTAATACCTCGAAATGATTTTGTCTTTGGATGGACCAGTTTGTGGTGATGAAGAGACTTTAGAAGGGACCATTGGAGAAATGCTAGCCATGAAAATTGTTTGTGCGATGGGTTCATCATCAACGTCAGTCGTATGCATCACAATCGGCGACTTGAAAGGCATTCGATGATTGTGGCCTATCTCTGAATTGGTCGCTCATCCACATCGCATCATATGTCTTAGCATTTCCTCGACAGAAACAACAACTCCTCTTCATCCAAAGTTGCACCATTATCACGAGCTTGCACAAGCAACATCTTATCCACAAGTACTACGCATTACGAGGCGTTTTGGCGATGTGCGGTTCCTTGCAATATGTCCTCACCACCACGGTTGTAACACTTGATCGGCTTTGCTTGTCCTTGATTTCCATTCCTTCCCTATTACGATTTGCCACATATCCTCTACCAACTCCACCTCTTCCTTGTTCATATTGCCTTTCTTGGTGGTTGTACCATAACCTTTCCATCTCGGCGGTGGCTTGATTGTGTGGATTGGATGTTGTTACGAGGTTGTTGTTGGTGTGTGGGAGAGAGTTCATGTTTTGACTGATCATGAGAGCAGTTGATTAATGAAGTTTCCACGTGTGCATCGGCATCGACTTGTTTGAACATTGGATCGGGAATGAGTTTGTGATTACCATTACCCATGGGTATGACTTGAGATGCTTTGGTGGTAATTCCAATGTTTGAGTAGAAGGCGGTTGAATCATTTGATGAGCTTGTCTCTCCCTGGTTGGTTTTGAAGCGATCAAGAATCCTTTTTCAAACATAGCATGTCTCTCATTCGAAGAAGGAAGGCATAGAGTTGCTCATAGTTTGTATTCTTCAATCCTTTGGTTAGCTTCACGGTGACAAACTTGTGCCATTCGGGATTCATGTTGTTCACAAACTTTGAGTTCAATTGAATGTTTGGCATAGTCATTCGATGTTCCTCATATCATTAACAAGCTTGTGGAATCTCACGTAATACTCATAGACACTCTCATCGGTTTCATCTTGAAGTGCTCAAATTCATCATAGAGTTGTGATTCTCTGTCTTCCATAGTTAATTCGAACCGAAAGAAGCATCTTGACATTATCCCCACTGCCTTGGCCGGTGTTGTGATTGATCGACTTGTAGATATCTTTTGGAAGACCTTGAAGTATGATGTTAGAAGCCACGATATCGACATCGAATCTCTTTTCTCCTTATCATTGAGCTCATCATATGTCTTTGGTGCATCTATTCCATAGATCATTGTTCCATCTGCAATTTGTATCAATTAAGTCTCTTGTAGTCTCAATCGATAAGGTCCTTCATCAATCGATTTGAGAATGTTGACCCATTTTCCTTTCCAAGACAGTACAATCGATTCTTTGAGCCCAAGAGTCGTAGTCGGTTACATCAAGCATGGGTGGACGAGTATCGAACGGTGCTTGAACATCCTCGACAGCAGTGGAGATGATTGTAGAATGCGTTGGTAGACATGTTTAAAGATTACACGGATTTTATAACTCAATGATTAAACCGGAAATAGATTCTTTCACGGTTTTACTAAATCAAGAGAAAACCGTATTACAAACAAAAGTCAACCAAGTCGCTAAGAATCCTTGAACTAAGTCGCTAAGAACCAAGTTGCTAAGTATTAAGAAGACAAGTCGCTAAGATCCAAATCGCTAAGAATTTTGTGACAAATCGCTAAGCACCAAGTCGCTAAGAAATCAAGTCGCTAAATAGCAACTCGCTAATGTCAAATCGCTAAGACCAAGTCGCTAAGAAACTTAAAGAACAAGTCGCTATCAAAATTGAAAGCAAGTCGCTACCTTACCAAGTCGCTACCGTAGTGGAGAATCCACTAAGTGTCTTGTTTGTCGGCTTGTCTCAAAAGGCAAGTCGCTATGACCAAGTCGCTACAAAACTCACTACAACTCGCTACCTTTTCTTGAAGCAAGTCGCTACCAAGAAATTCACTCAGAGAGCCAAGTCGCTACCAAGAAAAACTTTAAAACACACTTTTCAATCCAAAACAAGCTCAACCACGTGATTCAAGCTTACCAAATCAAAACCCAAGCACATACAATGATCCTAAACACAAAAGTACACCCAAAATTCAAACTTTAACACTAGAAATGAACCAAATGATGCAAAAACCACTAAACTTTTCAAACTCAAAACCATCTAAAACCACTAGAAATCCAAGGATATGTGAGATGATCTAACCATGGCTCTTGATACCATTTGTAACATATTGGTTTCACAAACACATCATATCATTAACACAAGAGGCGTACAAGATGATTTTTAGAGAGAAAGTTAGAGGTTTAGGGAACTTTAGTGAGAGAAAGAAAAATCTTATTATGAGCTCCAACTCTCTACCTTGGGAGGTAGAGAGTATTTATAGTCTTACAATAAAGCGCCACTGACGGGTGTGGATCGGGCATACGGTGGGTAAAGACCCGTCCAGTCCTCCACGGTGTTACCTAACTAAATACTACTTAACATTAAATAACTACGACTACGAGCTTTCTAACGATTACATATACTTGAGGTGACCGACACTTTAATACTGGATTTTCCAAATCCTAACAAAAACCAGATGTTACAGAAAGACTAATATACCATTTTAAAAAGATTTGACATTAACAACTAAAAAGAATATATATAATTTGACCAAGTTATTTTCCTTTTCCTCTCATTTAATAACATGATTATAATTACTTTCTTTTTCATTTCCTCTATCTCAACAATATAACAAATGACACTTAATTTACTTTTCCTTTTTTCCGATTCGTTTTCTTCCCTTAATCTTTTTCATTTCCCTTTTCACTCGAGTTCCTGTTCTTTTATTTTTTTCATTGAAGTGAAAGGTTTTACCGAAAACTTAGAATAACAGGTAAAAAGTCACACAGAATAAACAACATTTGAAAAGAATAATTTAGCCCAAAAAGAAAAGGCGGATGTGAGGTACCCAGAAGAGAAGAGGTTCCTTTAGCAGAGAAGAGAAGGGCAAGAAAGAAGAGATGATGACCACCACTCGTTGTTTCTTCCCGCCATTATTATCTTCAACAAGTCATTACCACCAGCAGCAGAAACCATTTTCATTAGGATTTCCAAAATTTTCACATAGCGCCAATTCATTAACAACTAAACCACCACACTACTTTAAATTAAAATGTTCCTCCAAGCAAACTAGTACAACTACAACTAAATTTGAATTCGATCAAAGGCTCTTCTCCAATCTTAATCGAGCTACTCTCAAAAGAGAACCTGGTAACAATTATGTCTTTGGGATTTTTGCTATTTTAATCCCTGGGGTTTGAATTTCAAAACCTGTTTATGTATAGCTTTAGGAAAATGTTATTTTATTTTTAATATTTAATTAAGTTGCAATGTGAACAATACTGACTGATAGATTATTAATGTTCTTCAGGAAGTGTCACTAGTTCTATTCTTCTCGTTGCCGGCACCACTGTAATCATCATCCCCTCTATTCCTTCCTACTTATATTATTATATATAATCATTTTTTGGAAAGAGGGTACATAAATAGATGATCACTCATAATAATATACTAGTTGGATTAGTGAATTTGTTTCACAACAACACTCCGAATGTATATGTGTTAGTTGTTTGTATTTGTTTATGTTACCCGTAGCTTTCCCGTGACATCATTATTCCCGTATATAGAAATACCCTCGCAATCTCTTACCCGTCAAACACTATCCTCAAAAGTATATGATTTTTTCGAATTAAAGTTGTATATTGATTGGAATAAAGGTTAAAGTGTAAAATTTTGAATTAAAATAAAATAAACCCCATTAGAAATATAAAAACTAAAAACCCATAAAAATACATCAAAATGGATGTTGAATTAAAGAGCACAAAATTTTAGAAAATATGGTGAAATTAGATTATAAAAAAAAAAAAAAATAGATAAAAAGATATTTCAGTTTGAAAATAAAGATGAATTTTTTGTTAAGAAGTGACACATAGGGATGGCAAAAAAATCCGAACCTCACGGGGAAACCCGAAGTTTTTGGGCGGGCGGGCTTATCGGGTTTCGGGGCCTTAACGGGATTCTTAACGGGTTTGGGGTGGGACGGGCACACCATCCCGCAAACCTAGTAATCACTAACACTATATATTCAAGACATGTTCGAATTAGCAAAGCAGAATTTAAAGTTAACAAAAAGAGCTGTGTCTTGACATAAATATCATGTGATTTATGACTCATGTTAAACACACAAAGGTAATACTATATTGATAAAAGTTGTATGTGATATGTTCAAGTGAACTAAACAAGTCATTTGGAACCTTTCACTGTTTGGTTAAGCTATCCATTTGTATTTTTTTACTACTAAAGTTTCCCGCTATTTGTTAAAATCAGTGCATATGCAGAATTGCAAACTTCTTTTCTTCACTCTGTTTCGTGCTTTTTTTGTCTGTGATTGAGAAACCAAGATTGTTTGAATAGGTAGGTGCAGGAATTCTTGCTATCCCTGCAGTTACTCAGGAAGCTGGTTTTTTTGCTGCTGCAATAACATGCATTCTTTGTTGGATTTATATGGTACTTTCCTTTTGCAACTGCTTAATACTCCGTAGATATTTTTCTTTGCTCTTTTGCCTTGTTATTTTGAAGTACAATACGATGGCTAGTTAAAATTCTATGATTAGCAATCCTGTATAGAATGTTTTGATTAATCTTGGATAGTGCATAACCTGCTCTGACTGAACTGTTTAAAGGGCCACTTTTTGTGGTTGAATTTTGGTCTCGAATCCTATTTTAAAATGCCTTACAAATTTGCACATGCCTTTTGCACCTTTGCCACCTAACGAATGTGTGTTTATGCCTTTAAATTACACTAAAGCACCAGTGCTATAGCACATTTCTCTAGTCTTTCTTTATATGTTTTATTGTGTGCTGTTACTAATCAGTATATGCACCTTATTTTTTCCTTATTATACAACATTACAAAAGTATTCTGCTACAGGTTGCGACTGGCTTGCTAATAGCTGAAGTAAATGTAAAGACAATGTGCGAACTAGGCTCTGGTGGGGTCTCATTGGTAATTTCAACAACCTTTTTTGTTAGAAGTTAGTTATTGTTCACTCCGCTGTAGATATAAACCATAAGCTTGTATTGGATGCTTATTATATATGTAATCTGTCTGCCATGAATATAGCGGTTGCATGTCTATGAGAATATTGGAAGACATGCAAGGTTGGTTTGGTCTCTCAGTTTCTTACATCAACTTAGCCAATGTGTAATTAAATCAATTTTTAGATACCGGTTCAACTTTTCACCTTATATTACCTGCCAATGAGAAATTATGCTCACATTGACACATTGAGATATATAATATTTATTCCAATTTGTTATTGAGTATTGTAGTACTTATAGAGATCCTATCATTTACTAGCACCCTGTTATTTTGTACCCTGATAATGGCTGTTTCATATTGAGACTGATCAGGTATCCATACTAAATAGTTTTAATGGCTCCATGTAACATATTTGAAAAGGAACAAATACTTTGGCTAGGTAGAATCCACACACATCTACTGCTTATTAGGCTTGAATCTTGTATCTCAAGATTATGTTAGCTAATATTCTTTTGTGCCAATTGTCTCTTGGTGACAGAACGGATAGATCATATAGGCTCATAACTATTTACATTTGCGTGTTTTTCTTTTTCAGGTATCAATGGCTACAAGAACTCTTGGGACTATTGGAGTTCAGATTACTTGGTAAGATGATCAAATGTCCCGTTTTCTTAATTGCTTGTGTTCTGGAGTTTCAATGATAAAATATCTCAGCTGAAAATCTGCGTCTTTAAGATGTCGGGTGCCTTATTTATCTCGATCAACTTGCATGCAAATGGAATGTACTGTCACCTAATTTTTGGATCAATGGAACATACATACAAAAATCAATGTTTTGGTGATATCAGATATACATACAAAGACAATGCTAATTTTGTAATTAGTATTACTATTGTAACTATCCCTTTCTCTTATTGCAGCTGGTCATATATTTTTATACATTACGCCCTCCTTGTTGCTTATGTGGCTCGGTCATCAGACATCTTGACTAATATCCTTGGCATTCCAGTGTATGATTTAAGTTTCATTGCAAGCATCTAATAAGAGACCACACAATCCATCCATTAAGTATATCATAGTATAATAATGGTCAACAAGCAGGGGCGGACCTAGGGGGGTTCATGGGAACCCGATGGATGTTTGCGGTTTAGTGTAAATTTTCGTTAAAAATCCCGATTTCTCCGAGATGAACGTGGTCCCGAAACTTTGTCACATAAATACATGTCTTGATTAGTTAGTAAACTAATATGTTAAAGAAATAGATGTTTTGTTCATTTTTTTTTTCTTTTTTTTTTGGGGTTACCATGGTTTCCGGCCTTATTCCCTTTATATGCGTAAAAAAAATATTCTGCACCCGATGACTTAAAGTCCTGGGTCCGCCCGTGTCAAACAAGTAACTTGAACACCAGCATGGACATGAGTTTTAGGGATACTGTGGTTAGCTATCTTATTTAGTCACCTGTTGTATATTAAACAAACTTTTATTTGCAATAAAGTCATGTGTCTCTTAACTTGAGACCCATGAAATCTAGATTTGATTGAGGAAACACCATAATCAATGCTTTGACCGAAGGAGTTGAAGTTAGATCATCTGCATTTACCTTTAGATATCTTTTAAAAATCAACAAACTTTGTGGTCAACATTCTTTTGAATTTTGAGAAAAGATTTACGAGCAACCAACAATTTCTCAAAAAGGTGAAAAACTATTTAAAGGGTTGCTTGCAACACTTAATATACTAGCTACCTTAAAGAAATTCATTGAAAAGGTATGCGAGAGCCCTCATGAAGCTTTAGAATGTCTCATGGGGAAGTTAGGGATACAAGGTGCGAGTAGGAACCGGAGAATTTGGAGAAAGTCATTGTTTCCGGTGAAGAGTTTGCCAATGATATCATGAAGATAATTATATTAGTGATTCATTTGCTGATGACCATGAGATTTTCCAAGTTCTCCTGAATTTCTCATACATTCTCAGTTTTCGATCAACATTCTCTTTTAAAGAAGACTTCCACATATCTTTTTAAGGATTTTACCTAACATTTTTGTTTGCAAGCAAACCTCAGATAGTTTTTCACCATTTTGAACAATTCTTAATCAGAACTCTCTTCTCATGACTTTAAAGTTAACCACTTCTTTGTAAACATCTGGTAGGAAGTTGTAGTGTATCAACTAAGGATGAGCTAACTTTAAGTCCCAAAGTCGAAGCATTGATTATAGTGTTTCCTTCATTTACTCTAAATTTCTTGGGTCTCTTGTGAACACATAGCTAAACTACTTTGTAAATACAGGGTTCTTTTATATAAAAAAAATGACTAATAAGGAAGCTAGGGTAAATAATCCTATTTCTGTACTTGATGTGTATCGGGCAGTGATGTGATACTCTAATTGATTGTGTCATTTTACATCTCTATGATGACACAAATTAGCAACATGATTTTCCATTTGAGCCTTGTAGATAGTGACATTATCTAAGGTGAATCATATTGAATTAGGTTCCTTAAGTTGTTTGGTCTTGACAAGTACCCTTATGATTGCAGATGGGAATGTGCATCCCTGTTTTCGATTCTCTTGGGCAGCATATGCTACTTTGGAAGGTGGTTATCTCGTTATCTTTATCTGTTCTCGTTCACCATCTATGTAAAATTCGTCACAACAAATCATTTTTATAATATTTAACAAAAAAAAGAGCTTAGCTTAGCTGTTAAAATGTATCACAAAATCATTTTGCACTTTTTTTTTTTTTTTTTTTTTTTTGGTGAAAAGGAGAAATCATTTTGCACTTGGGTTATTGCTCTCTGGATTATTTTGTTTAGAGTAATGATGTAAATCATCAGATGAGACTGTTAGGATGCTTTGGCTTAAAAGGAGAGAATGCAAAGGCATTGGTGAAATAAGACGTTATTCCAAAAGAGATTTTAGAAAAAATTCATATGTAACCTGGAGTTAGAAAAGAATGTGAAAGCTCACCTTAATTAGCATTCTCTTTCCTAATATCAGCACTTAAACAGTCATCTTCACAGATAATTTTCTTGCTGTGACACTTCAATTTGGTGCAATTTTCGCAAATTGTAGCGGTGTCTGAAAAGTTTATAATTTGATGTAGCCAGCAGCTTATTGGTGCCGTCAATGGAGTTCTAGTATCTGGCATATTAATTTCTTTTGCAGCTCTCGTGGTAAGTTTCTTTATTTATGAACTAACAGATTGCTGTTAAAATCAAGGCTAATTTGTGACAGTGGGCTAATGAAGATTCCACTATATAATAATCACTATTTTGACATAATTTTGATGTGGTTGTAAAGCTTTTTTTGTTGCTTCTTTGGTTACAGCTGCAAGTTATAAGCAGAAATGTATCAAAGACTATACAGAAGGCATCCCATTTATTTACAGATTTTACAATACAAACATACAAACCATGCTCGTCAGTGATGTATATAAAAGTTATCGAAAAAAATATCAGACTTTATTAAATCCATGGAAATTGGTGTTATGCCTTTTTCTTTATAGATTTGTTTTGTTCACCGTGATGGTAGCGAGCTTGATACCATATTAGGCAGTTGCTGCTGGGGATTTGCATTGGGATGCTCTTCTAAAAGCTAACTTGCAAGCTATTCCCGCAAGTATACCTATAATAGCCCTTTCTTTTGTTTACCAGGTAATAGTTCTGGCTTCCGTACATTATCATAAACACCAATTTGTTTCCATCACGCATTTATCTATTTACATTGTTGTTCGTTTCAGAATGTAGTACCTGTTCTCTGTACAAATCTTGAAGGCGACCTGAAAAAAATAAGGTGAAAATACATTATGGTTATCTGTTTGTATGGTGCTAGCATGATACTCATAAGTGATATCTACCAAGCTATTAACACCATTTCAATAATATTGCTTACGGTGGTGCCGTTGGCAAAAAGAGCTGCCATGTCAGCAAAACCTTCAATGGCACCAGAAATCCTTTGGCAACACATTTTGTGCCGTTATCGTTGGCACCATAAAATGTGGTGCCATTGGGTCCACACATACCCACTAAATACACAAATACAACAAAAAAAAAAAAAAAAAAATCATTGGCGCTGGCTGTTGGCTACCAGCCAAGAAGGTTTGGCACCACATCCGTGAGCCGTTGCTTGGTTTGAGCTGGTAGAATGGCACGAGGCTAACAGCCCACCGTAACCCCTTCTCTAAGAGCGCCAGGTACAGTGTGGTGCCATGGGCTGGTGCCGTGGAAAAAGTGTTGCCACATCAGCATTTTTTTTAATAACACCAGAATCTATCAGTAGCACAAAACACTCCTCCCTAATATAAAGTGGTGCCATAGGTAAAAGTGGTGCCGTAACACACACATGGACCCCACAATTGTTTTTTCTTTTCATTTATTCAAATAAAACAACACACTAAACTAAAATTAAAATTACATTAATAAAATAACACATTAAAAAATACATAGAAATTCATTATTTTCTCAAAAACTTTATAATACATAAAATCGTACTCGACAATTTGTGATAATGGTTCAAAACAAGGGGTGAAACCGTTGAACTTTTAAACCCCGTGCACTTGTTTGAAATCTAAACTAAAAAAAACTAGAACACTTGTTTGAAATTTAAAAGCTAGAAACTTTAAGGAGCTAGTTGCAAATAAGTTGAGTCGTTATCTTCTTCACCCAATACAAAACCATATATCTGCAACCTCTAGGCATATACCCTGTTTATATAAAAAAGAAAAAGAAAAGAAAAAAGAAAACAAAAAAAAGAACAACGATGGCGTGAGCTGGTGGTGATGGCACCAAGACCGACCAGCCCACACCCGGTGTAGTTCCCCGCGCCATAGGCTCGGCTCGTCGGCCAGCCCAAGCCAAAACGCGACTGTACCTGGGGCTCTAAGTGCATAAAGCCTAGAAAAATGACTTGATTTAAGAAACCATAAGCTGAAATGAGCTTCAAACTATGTGTCATTTCTAGTATTTGCTGCTAACTATAACTAGATGAACAATTACATGCAGGACTTCAGTTGTTCTAGGCACTGCCATTCCCCTTGGTCTCTTTCTTATATGGAATGCTGTAATTCTTGGGACGATCAGTACTCCTGAAACAGGCACAGATAAGATTGCTGACCCACTGCAGGCATTGCTAGCTACTAATGGAGTTGTTGGGGTTGGTATCTGACAAATCCTAAATTTACTTATAGGTCACTTATGTGGAATGTATGGCAATAAAAGATTGGAAATTTCAAACGGATAATTGCACTTGTTATTTCTTGATTATAATGATATTGTGCAGCCTATTGTTGGAGCATTCTCACTTCTTGCTATTGCAACTTCTTATATTGGATTTGTTTTGGGTCTCTCTGACTTCCTCGCTGACTGTGAGTTTGCTCTTGCATCTTTCTTCAGTATTTTTATCGAGTATTCTAAGTGACACAAACCCTTGCTTTTTCTGTTTCCTATTGAAGAGCTATAAATTGGTCACAATATTACTCAAATATAGCCAATTTTTTATGGTATGTCATGAGAGAGTAGCACATCCAGAACCATCGAATTACATATTTACCTTATCCATAACCGCGTTATAATTGAGTAATTCTCTTGTGTGGCATGCTTTACGCCTTTCTCCTGTATAAGAAAAATAAGTATTTTTTATCACCTTTCCAAAAAGAGGACTTCCCTAGGTAATATTAGAGGTGGCACAATGGGTGGTTTGGGTAACATGTCAAAATGGGTATATTTTTTGCAATAAATAAATCCTAACAGGATAAACCTGCACCCAATGGTTTTTAGTTTTTTTTTAACAGATAATGATGCAATTAATAAAAATATGTAACTGGAAGAATCTTGCTTTTGGATAAAGGGATTTAGGAGGTTGTATGCATCAAATACAGTTTGACCAACTTGCAACCCGTGTGACCTGGTCAACCATATCCTTATAAGTTATTCCCATTTGACCCTTTAAAGATAAAATCTAACCCAGAGTGACCATTTTATATGTATATTGGTGGAATTGCCACCCTAATTCAATTTAGTTCATAAAACCTTTTCCCTTCATTTAGATCAATCATGTCCCAGGTCCCAGCCTTAGGCATGTATGTATTTATGTCTTTATTAATGTTTTTGCAGTGCTGAAACTACCATCTGATAGAAACAGACCTCTGCCTTACCTGCTCACGCTGTTTCCACCACTAATTCTATCATTGCTAGACCCTGACATATTTTTCAAAGCATTGGATTTTGCTGGAACTTATGGAGGTATGTCTTTTTGATGTTTTTGTATCAAATCCAACTTTCATTAACTTCAAATGAACCATTTGAATAAACAAATGAGTCTAAAAGAATCTTGTATTCAACACTTTGTTTAGTAAATAAATGGTTTAATATGAATTTAATTAATTTGTATTGATCTTTAAATTTATATATAATTTTCGCTTGAATTTGGCTGAACGTCCAAAAGTGTGAAAAAGAATCAGTTCGAATACTTTGAGATTTTTTATGATCATCATGTCTCAACTGTACCACGGTCACCACTTTTGCTTGTTTCATTCCAACTTCACAGTTTGAATTCTTAAACATAAAACACTGGTTAAATCATAAATGTTTCATCATATATCCAATTCATGTACCCTTAAAAATCTATTTTAATTGATATATGACTGGTGTAAGGTCATAATGGAGGATGCTTGCTCTTCCGATTTTTAAATTAAAAAGCATTCTTCTTGTTTCTAAGAAGTGAGAGGACATGCCAAACAGTTGATGTAGAATATTTGACTCCATGTCTAAAATCTGATATGACTTTCAACATAGATAAATAAAAGAATTTTGCGCATTCAAAGACAGTCATGTACGTATTTGTATATGGATAATGGAAATAGGTGAATTTACTTAAGATCTCCTTAGAGCTCCAAAGAAACAATTTCTTGTGTTAGCACATATGCAATTCTAAATGTTTTAGTAAAAGTGCAATTTCGAACCCAATGCCTTTGGTCTAGTAGTATGTGAGTTGCCCACCAACCTAGAGGTCGTGGGTTCAAGCCTCGCTGGAGGCATTTGTGAGATATATTGTGAGATACGTGGTATAGGGTGTGAAAAAATTGATGTTCAAGAAAAATAAAAAGTGCAATTTCCAGTCATTTACTTTTATATGGGTCAATTTTTGTTGCATTATCTCAGGGTTCAGATAAAATAAATAAATTAAGTCAGCTAAAAGGGAAGTGTGTCCAACAACATAATAATCTGTAAAGGCTGCTTTTTTTTTTTTTTTGGTTATAACTTATATAAACTCTTGAACCGTTGACTTGAAAGATCTAGATCGTCATTGTAGTACATTCTTTTTGAAATTATAGGCTGCACATGTATTTTCTATTCAAAACATATCAGAAGAATTATTAGATTTTCAATCCAACCCAACAGGCCACTATCAGCGAGTATGAAAAATGACCCGTTTCATCCTAAATCTATTTTTACCCATTATTCTACCTCACCGACCCGCTCTTGCCACCTGTAGCTTTTATGTTTTGTTTTTATCAGACAGTAATTGACAGGTTAAGTCCATGTGTATGTTGATCTCCTGTTCGTGTAGTTCTGGTGCTGTTTGGTATTCTTCCTGCTGCAATGACTTGGTCAGATAGATACTCGACTTCTTCAGTGTCCATGAATCTTCCCCAACTTGTACCTGGAGGTAGGTTTACCTTGTCACTAGTAATTGGAGGTGCTGGATATGTTATTATTTCAGAGCTAATCGAGAACTTCATGCATACATGAGCAACACAAGCATTTCATGATACTATCGGAAGTTGGGCAGATGGAGTCAGGAGTTTTGAATCTCACTTTGCTGTATAACGAGTTGATATAGACTCGCGTGTGCCACGAGGTTTTTCTTTGTGTATCTAGTTGCATAACTATCAAAAACCAAAATATTCTTCAATAAATATATTTGTTTATTATTCTCATAATTATTAACACTTAACATATAAAATGTTTCAGTTTTCATGTTTCCTGCTATATGGAAGAAGCAAAACGGATCAGATTTATTTATTTTGTTATCAATTTGATTTTTAGAGATGGAATTAATTTTATTTTGCAAGTCTCTAAGTCATCAATGAATCACTCCTATGCATAAAATGATTACTCGCTTTTATGTGGATGATTTCAATAATTTTAAATGTCAATATTTTATCATATATCAATTTAGGGGTGAGTATCGGGGCAAAACGACCCGAACTAATAAAAACTGACCCGACCTGAAAATCGAAAAAGTGAAAAATTAAAACCGAGAATCGAACCGAGAAATAGATATCAAAACCGAAACCGAACTGAATAACTCGGTTCGGGTCGGTTTTCGGGTTTCGAACCGAAAAACCGACAAAAACATAATCGAATCAAACGAGGCGAAACGGACAAAAACCGAACTAAATATACAAAACCGAAACCGAACCGAAAAAGGTCGATTCAGTTTGGTCCTGTTTCGGTCGGTTTGTCGGTTCGGGTTGGTTTTCGGGTGAATTTACTCGGCCCTACTTTGTAGTTAAGTATAAATTAATACAAAAAACTAAACATCTCTTATTCAATAAAGGAAAAGAAAAAAATGATAATGGATCATTCGCACCAACCAAATTGGACCAATAAAAAAGCCCTATTTTAAAATCGAACTTTTCAATTAACCAATAAATAGTCACAATTGATTTGAATTGCTCAACATCTATTAATTTTTCGTCTAGATAAAAAATTTACATAAAAAAAACATTGTTAAAATTGTAAAATATATATATATAAAAAGAAGGGATTATTTTTGAAAATTTAGTGACTATGTTTAAATTTTAGACATTTCGCTAAGCACTTGTTATCCATATCTTCATAATCAACTTCAACATCCAGTAATTTCTTGTTAAAAATAAATAAACAACAAAATAAACATAAAACATAGCAATTCATTCATTAATTCAATAAATTTATATGGTTTTCATAACACAACAGACATTTATACCGGGAATGCGATATCCCAGGTGGAAAAATAAATTTCCTTTTATTGAGGAGCTTCCATGAGTAGTAGATGTCCAATAGCAACCAGGAGGTATTTTGCTAAGCAACTGTTCGGTTGAAGAACCGTAAAGCTTTTTGAGGGACTATGGTTTCAACCGAATCAAACATAACTGAAGCTGAGCTACCATCTACGGTGTCAGATATAGTATATCGAGACCAAGCAGAGGTCTCTATGGGATGATCGTGTATCCCCAGCGCTGTCAGGTTGTATGTGACAATAATCGGGGATGCGTGTACTTCCCCGTATATATGAAAAATTGGGGTTATTGTGGAATTGCCACTCATTTTGACAGTCGTTGCGTTCAGAAATTCGTACTCCACGTACAAACTTTCTGTGTCGACCTGGCGGACTTGAATGCCATCAGCGTCGTAGTATAAACGCACGTTCGACACCTCAAGTAAGACCCCAATGAAAGTAGCAAGAGCGATTATTGTTGAAACCACTTTTTGAATCGTGCAACGGCGAGGAGATTATGGTGGTGGTGGTGGTCGGAACATCTTCATCATAAAATGATGTATTCTTTAGTTTTTCTTTAGACGTAAAGGATTTGGAAGAGATATATAAGCATAAATTTTGAACGTGAGAACTCTTAAAAGAATATCACAATTAGAGGTGAGCATGGGGCGGTTTCGAGTGATTGTCCTTTATGTTGACTTGATGAATCTTAACACAACCGAGATAAGAGCTAAGATCCTATAATTCTTTGATGACTTGGTTTATCTTAGAATCTGAGATGTATGTGATATGTGTTGATCTTTGTAGATGTTTAAGAGAGTAATGATGTATGATAGTTTGATGATATTTTCTGTTGAATGATGTTCATGGTTGATGATGTATTATCTGTTGGTGATTCTAAACAGTTGATGGTTTAATTTTGTGATTAGGAATGATGTATAATAGTTGTAGGACAAGATTTGTTAATGATTGTTGATGTCTTGAGCTGATGTTATTGAGGTAGCAGTTGAGTGTTGTTGATGTGTTGTTGATGTAGCAGTTGACCTCTTTACCATCTCCATATCAGTGAACACTTTACAATTTTATTCAAACCGCACATCTTAATAACAAACCGCTCATTTGACCAAACCACATCCTGCCATTTACTTCAAAACGCATCTTTCAAACAGCTGTCATGAGTCAAAACGCACTTGACTTTTTCATCATCAAAATGCAGTTGACTTTTTTACTTTAAATTAACAAACCACAATCTCAATTAGTGACAAAACGCATAAAAGTCAAAACTTTTATGACAAACCGCATATCTTAAAAAAGTCAACAAACCGCAGTTGACCCAAAAGTCAAACTGCATATAGGACAAACCTCATAATCTGAAAAACTGCTTTTGACACAAACCTCATAAGGTACATTGAATGCGACAAATCGCAACAAAGGTGACAAACCTCATAAGTACATTGAATCAGACGAGTCGCGATAAAACCGACAAACCTCATAAGGTACATTGAATGCAGACAGTCGCGATAAAACCGACAAACCTCATTAACGAATATTGACAAACCTCATCGAAGAACAAGCTTAAAAACAGTTTCAAAACTGCTTTAAAAACAGATTAATCAACGTGTTAACCATCACAAAGATAACCAAAGGATTAACACACTTAAAGACAGATTCAAGCAACCAAAAACTTCAACAAAACCGCATCAAAGATGATTCAAACATCACCAATACCACATCAAACCTAACAAACCGCTTCCAAGAGAACCACACAAACCACATACAACAAATCGTATAAAAACCCATAAGAATCATCAAAACAACAAAACCTAGGCTCTGGTACCATTTGTAGGATCATACATATATGTTGTTTGATGATTCGGGTGGTCTAGGATTATGATGATACAAGAGTGCCATGTTTAGAGAGATGAAGAGAGTAGAGAGGGAATTCTAGAGAGAGATAAAAAAAGAAAATGCAAGGTTAGATTAAGAAGTTCCACCCCTTCCAAGGATGGAAGGGGTATTTATAGTTACAAAGAATACATCCTCTTGTCGGACTGTGGATCAGGCATACAGTGGGTAAAGACCTGTCCTTCCTCCACGGTGTTACTCTAAACTAATCTACGCTAATAACCAACTAATTAACTACTAAATAACGTAAATAACGATATGTCTACGGGCTAACATATGCTAGACTATAATTGGGGTGACTGACACTTCCTTATGGAATTTCCAATTCCTAACAGAAATGTATTCTTAACAAACAAATTATTTACATACTTACAATATTAAGCAAACGTATAATTATTTACCACGGAATAAGGACATGCATAATACGGTTGCCCATTATTAGCTTCTGTACAGGATGTCCTTTCTATAATTAATCCTCTCCAAAAGCGACACAAGAAAGGATTTTTTTGTTCCACCTGGCCAAATAATTTGCATAATAATTTACAACATAAATCAGTAATGTTATTATTAATTTAAATAAACTTTCGGTCATTTACTATGTTTTATCGGTGTCATAATACAAACGATTATTTACAACATAAATCAAGAATCATTCACTATTTTTGTCGGTATAATTATTTACAACATAAATCGATAACTTATTTACTATGTTTGTCTTTGTCTAATCTCAGTATACATCAGTAGTCGATCAGAATATAAAGTTGCCCATTAATTTGCATTGTCATGTCTGTACGTCCCCCATTGTGGGTGAGTATCTGGAAGTGGTGAATTTCCGTCTAGCGTCAGGTAAATGAAGTGAGCACAGGCGTCGTCCCCCACACGGGCAATCACAAGGGGGTCAATTCCTTGTGATAAATTTGGACCGGAAAAGAGTGGAAAACACGTATAACTTTGTCGTTGGGATATGAATACAACAGGCCGGTTAATCAGTGAAGCAATAACCAACCCCATGTTTGGCATAGTCATCCATTTATCTGCGGTGCAAATCCATCACCGAACCAATCTGTTGATCTTCGAATTTGGTTAAAGTCATCTTGCAACCACATACTTATGTAATAGCCACTCCGGTTGTCTAACTCGTTCTGTGACCAACGTCGAATATCGCGCCACATATCTTCGTGGAGACCAATACCGTGGGCAACGCACCGAAACCCACAATTTCCATCACCTCGCACATTATAAATACTTATGATGTATTGATGGAATAACTCTGGAATCTGGTCCATCATATAATCGCTAACTTCATCTCCAACGTATAACCTGTGTCTTATACTTTGTTCAACTCTGGGACACATGTAAGAACTATGTCTCGCAGGTTCTTTGCTAAAGTCCCGGATTTTTGTAGATCTTGTATTTGTGCTTCTTCGGTGATCTACGGTTGGTACTTCATTCAATTCGGGACTTTGTAGCCTTGGACTTTTTGTCCTTTTCGCTCGGACGTCACGGGTACTTTGTGAACAACAGTTCAAGTATGTCAATGATTCATGTTGGTATATCCTCTCACCTTCTTTAACCTATTTTTCTTGACAAACAACGACGCTTTGCTAAAAACATTCTTGAATTGCCGCATGTCATTTTCACAAAAAGGACCATCTTCAGTACCTTCATACTCATACTTCCCACCCTTTGAACACCCATAATTGATTTGGTACAACCACCCCTTTTCTGATTTGGTTCTTATTTCAACAATGACAAAATCGAGCCCCCGAGCTATATTTTGCACCCAATCAGTTGGTTCCTTGTCAGAAGCGAACCTCTAAAAATATGCAAAAAGTAATAATAAGTAATTAATATAAACGTTTTACAAATGATATTTTATATCCGGTTCCCACCCACAGTTTTACAAAAAATTTACAACTTTTATATTTTTTTTACAACTTTTTTACTTTTATTTTTTACCATAAAAATAACAACTTTTATTATTTTGACAAAAGAATTACAACTTTTATCTTATTACAACAAAAATTACAACTTTTATGTTATTACAACAAAACTACAAATTTTATTTTTTTAAAAAAATTTAACAACTTTTATTATTTTTTACAAATAAATTACAACTTTTATTATTTTTTACAACTTTTAAAAACATTTACTTTTACATTATAAGTTTACAAAAAAAAAAAAAAAAAAAAAAAAAAAAAAAAGATTTAAAAGCGCGTTTCTTTCTTCTCATATCACTCTGACGGACTCGTATCACTCTCTCTCTCTCTCTCTCTCTCTCTCTCTCTCTCATATCACTCTCTCTCTATCCTTTTAGATCTGTTTTTGGTGGTTCTTGCTTCTGATGAACATGGTTTCTCTCATTTTAGATATGTTTTTGGTGGGAATAAAAGATTTAGGGAGGGTGGGAATATCTTGTCCCTTTTTAGATATGTGGTGATGGTGGTTTTTTTTAGATCTGTGGTGTGGTTTAGATCTTTTTTTATCTGTGGTTCTTTTTAGATCTAATCATTTTTCTGGTGTTGGATCATTTTTCGTTGTGAAAACTTTTGAAAACTTGGTTGATCTGTGGTTTCTTAGATCTTTTTAGATCTAACTAAAAAACGGCTTTTTTAATATGACTTGTTAGATCTTTTTAGATCTAACTAAAAAATTTGGTGAAATACTCGTTGTGAAAACTTTTGAAAACTTGGTTGATCTTTGGTGCTTGATCTTCGGTTGATATGTGGTTTCTTTGTTAGATCTTTGGTTGATCATCGGGTGCTTGATCTTTGGTTGATCATGGTGCTTGATCGTGGTTTCTTTGTTAGATCTTTGGTTGATCGTGGTGCTTGATCTTTGGTTGATCATGGTTTCTTTGTTAGATCTTTGATTGATCGTGGTGCATGATCTTTGGTTGATATGTGGTTTCTTTGTTAGATCTTTGGTTGATCTTGTTAGATCTAACTAAAAAACAACTTTTTTATATGACTTGTTAGATCTTTTTAGATCTAACTAAAAAATTTGGTGAAATACTCGTTGTGAAAAAGCAGTTATGATCTGTGGTGCTTGATCTGTGGTTTCTTTATTAGATCTTTAATGGTGGTGGTGATCTTTCTAATGGTGTTGGTTTTTATTTTGTGAATGTTTGTTTTTGAAACTGTGAATGACAGTCGCTTTCAAGCTGCTATATAACATAAAAAATGAAGGAGTTATCCCTACCCTCCCTATTTCTTGGCTGTTTGATTGGTTTAAATCTGTTTGGTTGGTTGTTGTTGATAAAAAAAACTTGGCTTTTTGGAATGGTTTTTTGAAACTGCTTATTATGAAATAAGCAGTTAATTTCTGTTTTAAAAACTCGAGATGGTGATGATGATTTTAAAAAAAAACTTGTCGATTGGCATGGCATAAACAAATGGACGGCAAACATTTTGCAACCTTCAAATTTGCAGCCATATGATTAAAAATAACAATCTGAGCCGTCTCGATGTGTCATTTTTTTTATATGTTAGATATGTGATGGTGATATGTGATTTGTTATATCTGTGATTGTGATTTGTTAGATTTGTGATGGTGATCTGTGATGGTGGTGTTAGATATGTGATTTGTAGATCTGTTGTTTGTTTAGATCCGTGATTTCTTGGCTGTTTGGTTGGTTTAGATATGTGGTTTAATCTTGAAAGCAGTTTCAAAGCTCAAAACCGCTTTCTTGAAAAAGTTTCAAAATTGAAACCGCTTATTATATAAGCCGATTTTAATGACTTTAAAAGCGCTTTTGGTTGGTTGTTGATAAAAAAAATTTGGTTTTTGAAATGGTTTCTTGAAACCGCTTATTATGAAATAAGTAGATTTCATTTAAAAACCGAGATGGAGATGATGATTTAAAAAAAAAAAAAAAATTGTCGATTGGCATGGCATAACCGAATGAACAAGCAAACATTTTGCAACCTTCAAATTTGCGTACCATATGAATAAAAATAACAATCTGAGCCGTCTCGATGTCTCATTTTTTTTATATACGTAAACTTTTATATGTAATAGCGTAAAATTATATCTCGTTAGTATAAAACGGCGATGAATTCATCGTTAACTTTTATAAACCCGTAATAGCTTCTTTTTGTTTTGTGAATGCTAGTTTTGAAACTTTTATAAAACCCGTGTTGAAACTGCTAGTTTTGTTTTGTGAATGCTTGATATGTGGTTTCTTTGTTAGATCTTTGATGGTGGTGGTGATTTTTCTGATAGTGTTGGTTTTTGTTTTGTTAATGCTTGTTTTTAAAACTGTGAATGGCAGTCACTTTCAAAATGCCATAAAAAAAGTAGGTAGCGAAAACACTAAAAACGTGTTTCACAAAACCATTCCCCTAAATCTCCCCATGAATAATTCTTAGACAAAAGACAAAAAAAGAAAGAAAAGAAAAAAAAGAACGATTCCTTCTACAAAGTTAAAAAAAAAAAAAAAAAAAGACTTGTGTACTTTGAAAATTCAGATACTAGTTTGAAAAATAAGATGTTTATATACATGTATGAGTTTTGAAAAAATATGATTATTGAAAAAAAAAAAAAAAAAAAAAAAAAAAGAAGAAAACTACTAGGGAGTAGGGGTGTCTGCGGTCCAAAACCGGATGGGATCGAGACTCAATTTCGTGAAAATCTTGACCGGAGACCGGATAGAATGTGGTTGGCCCTGCCTCGGTCCGGGTCGGTCCTTCCGGGTCCAACAAAGCCAAATCGTCGGTTTGGACCGGACCGGACCGAGGATGTGATCGGTCCGTTCCGATCCGATCCAGTCCGGTCTCGGTCGGTCTGACAGTCGGTCCTGTCCATTCGGGTCGTATGCACCCCTACTAGGGAGGGTTTTGTAGACCCTAGTAGTAGAGAGGTGCCAATAAGGTATCCCTTAATCATATGTGTCATGTGTGTGTCAAATTCTCTCACCTTACTTTCACGGTTTCTCACCTCGCTGGTTATTTGTCACTTTATCTTTCTAAAACCTCTTAATACAAAAAGATGTCCTAACAGTGGTATCAAAGCTCACGGAATGATTTAGGAGTGTAATTTGTGTTTAAAATTTACAAGTTTTATGTCACGATTTGAAGCAACATAGTAGGTTCTGTGTCAAAACGTTTTTGTAGTTAAGTTCTAGTCATTTCTGATCTTTAAACACTATGTTTGGTAACTATACTACTCACAAACATACTTACCTTGCTGAAATTTGAAGAAGTTCAAATCTTGATATTTTCACAGTTAGAATGGATTGATAAAACAAAAACAAAAAATGTTTTGATCGGATTTAAAGAGTTTTTTTTTTTTTTTTTTTCGTTCAAAAAGTGTTCTAAGCGAAGTAGAGAAAACCAGCTCAATAGGATATTTAGAAAAAGTAGTACCTCGCTTCAAAACCCACTTTCAGTGAAGTAGAAAGAAACTTCCCTACCTCGCTAGTTGGACCAATCAACAACGAGGTTGGACCTCAGGTTAACCATCATCAGCCAACTCAAAAACATAAAAAGAAAAGAAAGAGACGAGAGGTAGAAGAATCTGAAAAATCAAAAACTTATAACTAACAAACACAACTAACTGTCCAAAGAAAATAAAATCCAAACAGAAGTTTAACAACATATCTAAATCGCAACAACTATCCTAAGCTCAACCCGAACTTCATATAATCCTAAAGCCCACACTGCTTCTCAACCAATCATCACAAATATCTACCTAGACTCGAAAAGGAAAAGAATAACAAAACATGATCTCAGATTTTCTTTGGCTAAACCAAAACTAGAAGAAATTTTTCATCATAGATCGTTGTGAAGCAAGGCTTTTTTAATTTTCAAAACATTTAAAGATAAAACAATAAAAAATCTGTTATCATTTTTCTATCTTTCAGGTCAAACAAAACAAGAAAATATAAAACATAAACCTACCCGAGACCCCTTTGGAAAGGATCTTGATGCCCTTTGTTTGTGTAAACGAGGCATACCTTTAGAAGCTAAGGGTTGATTATTAGCAGAGAGAAACCAAGGGATTTTGTATGTGTTTCAGATGGATAAAAGATAGGACTGTGACTATGGTTTAGTTGTATCCGGTTTGAAGATCGAGGATATATACTTTTTTTTTGGTGGTTGCTAATTTGTTGCAAATGAGAAAAGTGTAGGCATGGGATAATAATAGAAAGGATAAGAGGAGAGGTTATCTTAGAGTGGACGATTGTGGGAGAATAAATCATTCGCCGACGCCGACGTGGCGTCTCGCCGCCATTACGCCATGGCGGCGTCGCCGTCGTGGCTCGCCGTGAGATCCAAAATCGTCGGGACGACGAATGAAAATGAATCGACATGCATTGATTAAATATTTCATATATCAGTTGCTCTAACGTTTAAAAACGTTTTTTTTTTTTTTTTTTTTTTAAAACCCACCACCCACTCTATAAATACATAACATTTCATACAAGTTTTTCATATTCAATCAAAACATATCCATTCAAACTTCTTGAAAACATGAATTACGATAATCAATCATCTTATTCCATGATAATGATCTTGAAGAGTTAACTGACTTAGAAATGTTTATTCAAGAGTTCGGTAGAGCAAACATTGCAGGAACAAGCACCCGGTCCTTCAAAGCGTCGTCAATATGTCCCTCGTGAGCGTGAAGTTCTTTGAAGACGTCTTGTTCTTGACTATTTGGCGACAACCCAAAATATTCGGACGCTCAATTTAGGCGTCGATTTCGTATGAGCCGTCGTCTATTTCTACAAATAGTGCAAGGTATTGAAACATATATTGAAACTCATCATCCTCTTCCTAGTCATTTGATTTCTTTAGAATGCGACCGATGCTGGGGTGTAATGAGTTTTAGTGTGCTTATGAAATGTATATGTGCCCTACGCCAATTGGCTTACGGGATATCGGTGATGCATTAGATGAGTATTTACAAATAGGTGAACACCGTGCATGCGATTGCCTAGATTTTTTTCTTATGTGCATAATCCAACTATTTATTAAGGAGTTTTAAGAAAACCGGATGAGGATGACATTCAGTAACTTATACTATGCACATAAAACTGTTCATGGGCTTCCGGAATGTTGGGAGCATCGATTGTATGCACTGGGAATGGAGAAACCGTCTAAAGAATGGCAAGGCCAATTTCATAGAGGTGATAAAAATATCCCACTATAATGCTTGAGGTCATTGCTTCATACGATTTGTGGATTTGGCATGCTTTTTGGGGTAGCGGGTGCGAATAACGATCTAACGGTTTTAAATAATTCTCCGTTATTCGACGACTTGCTTGATGACATCGCCCGAGGTTGAGTTTCAAGTTTATGGGTGTAAATTTAAGCAAGGGTATTATCTAGTCGACGGAATCTACCCGGAGTGGGCATCTTCGTCAAGTCATTTACGATTGCAACTAATCCAAAAAATGCCGCATTCAAAGCGAAACAAGAAAGTGCTCGAAAAGACATCGAAGAGCTTTTGGTGTCCTCCGGGGACGTTGGCATATCATTGCCCAACCCGCGGCAATTTACTATTGGCAAGTTACGAGAATCATGTACGCGTGCATCATAATGCATAACATGATTTTGAAAGATGAAAATTTTGCGATATCGATATTCTTCGAAACGTATATTTCTCCAACACCAAATTTACAGCAGACATGGATTGAGCGTTGCCAAGTGCAAAGAAAAAAGCCAAAGAACTACATGATAAACGCACACACTAAGCTTCAACGATGTCTCATCGACCATGTTTGGCAACAAGTTCAATGGGCACAATTTCAACAACATAATCCGGATAATTAGTTTCGTTATAATTTCATGTATTTCTTGCGTATGTTTTTTTTAGTATCTTTTTCTATGTTTAGTACGTTTTTATTAAGTTGTGTATTGTATTTTTAATTTGAATGAAATGAATTTATTTAGTTTTATTTGGAAGTGAAAATTGAATAAAAAAATAAAGTGGTAGTGGTGGGGCCAAATGAAGAGGTTGAGGTTTGTTATGAGTGAGGAGGGTTTGTTGTGGTTAGTTGTGGGAAAATGAGATCTTGATGTGGCGAGGTGGCGCGACGATGAAGTAATTGCTTGTTATGGTACCTAGCACTCTAGATGTGTGGTGTGTGGTTAGTTTGGTTGAGTGACTGCACAAAGAAGTAGTAGAGGCGTGTTAAGTGCGAGAAAATTTAGGGTATTAATATTATATGGAGTAGGGGTGAGCAAAACTGACCGAATCCCGCCCCGATCCCGAGTCCGAATCATGTTAGTCGGGCTTGTCGGGTCGGGAGTCGGTTGTGGTTTTCGGTTAGTCGGTTTCGGGCTTATCGGGATCGGGTCGGACGGGCGAAAACCAAAACAACAAACAAAACCGATCAAATCCGAATCCCGTCCCGATCCCGAGTCCCGAATCATGTTAGTCGGGCTTGTCGGGCTGTCGGGGTCGGGAGTCGGTTTGTGTTTGCCGGCTTGTCGGGATTCGAGTCGGGCCGGGTCGGGATCGGCCCGATGCTCAGCCCTAATATGGAGTGTGTTTTAGGGTTAGGACGTTAGGTTAATTGATATTGGGTTATTTGTTGTTTAGGCCAAGCTGTTTTTAATAGCAATTCGTTTGGGCTAAGAGGTATCAGAAATTTTGAGATATTATATATATTAGGCCGAAATTTGGTCAAGTGTTTCAAAGATTTGGCTGAGGCTATAAATTTGGTTATTTTGGGCTCAATTTATTGGTAAAATTTTGGACCACAGTTTTGATTAAGCTTGGTAAATCTGAGATTTATTACAATTTTGGGTTGAATTTTTGGGTTTATTGGATATAACTACGGTGCTAGTTATACTGATATCATGAAAGTTTGAAAACAAAATCACTTCTTTTATCGTCAAAAGATCTAGTTTCATTTCACACCGGAATTAAATGAAATCAAATTCAAAAGAGAGTGAGGTGCCTAAAGTTGTACAAAACGAAAAGCTCGCGATGCACTCAAAAGAGAATCATTTGTCACATTTTAGCGCACTTAAGTCACTCATTGATTGAGATTGTCGAGGGTTAGATGTGTCATTTAATTCATTTCTGGACGTACCGCTCGGAACGGGATTCGGTTCTTTCAGAGATGAAAATTTTCGCATCTTAGCTCAATTAGAAAACCAATTGGAGAACGGGAAACTTCTTGAAAGTAACTCCATGGTTGATTTTAGAATGCTCAAGACAAAGTTTGAAAAGTTCTTAAGCACCAAGATCCCGCCTTCTTATGGATATAACTATAAAGATGAAAGCACAAAATATAGAAAATTTAGTGGAATGTAGCTTCGAACTTTTCAAAATAGGATTATCAGTCAAATTGATATCCTTGAAATGGTAATGAATGCAAGAGCACTTTATTGGAAAGATATGGAGACAAAGGAAAGAGACTTAAAAGAAAAAGAATTGCAAGAAATGGTGAAGCAGAAACGGGAAAGATAATTGATTGTAAGAGAACATGTGAAAAAGATTCAATCTCTAGCAGGAACAAAAAATGAGGAAGGGACATCAAAGGATAATTTGGTTTTCACGCTTATGATGCATTATGAGAATAAAAGCAGCAGTCCAGGGAATGAATCAGATGCTAACAGGAATCTCAATAGTGAGGTTGGTTTAGATAATGCAGTTGTTGATGTTATACCTTCTGATAATTCAGACACATTGGTTAAGGTACATCAATATATCGATGATACTGATAATGTTGATACGTTTGATAACGTGTTTGCTTATAAGACACAAAATCATGAACAACCAGAGTATAGTAATGACACATATATGGTGAATCAGGATGATAGTAATATCACTCCCGAAACTCCATATATGGATCTTAATGGAGGTATGGTTGTGCATAACAATGTGAATCATGATCAAGAACGTGCTTTAACTGCTTCCTTACTTAACAATTTACAACTTGAAGTAGAAAAGTGCAATACGGTCAATCGCAAAGCCTAGCTTGAAAATGCTTCTTTGATCGTAGAGATTGAGAACTACAAAAAACGTTTAACGTTTTAGAAAACAATCAAAATAAAGAATATGCGTTTTAAGTGGTTTTTCAACAGTCTCATGCACGTGAGCAAAAGTTAAAGATATATCTTGATCCACATATCATGATTGATAATGAAAAACTTTCTGTTCTTGAAAAAGAAAACATTGATTTGAGAAGACAGATTTCAACGCCAAAAACAATGATTACCAATGTTCTAGAAGATAGGGAATATTTGAAAGAGAAATTTGGTTCACGAACTAAAGAGCTTGGAAAACAAAATTAAGAATTTTTTAAACATGCAAATATTCTTGATAACAAACTTCGAAAAATGAATCAGACTACTCAAACTTTTCAAATGATGTTTCCTAAAGATGAGGATGTTAATAATGTAAAATCTGGACTTGGTTTTGAGAGAAACGATTGTTTGGGAAACAATTTGGAAAATGGTTGAGAAAATTATTTGGTAAATGAAAAACCTTGTGCTTTAAACAAAGTGTAAAAGTTGACACCCAGGTTGTAGGACGCTGAAAAACTGGGAAAAGATTTATCGACTGATCTTCTGATCAATTCACAAGACATTGAAAAATCTGAAGAGCAAAACGTTTAAAAGTAAAACAAAGAAAATCTCCACTCTTGTATCAAGGCTTTATATATGTTGTCACTGAATTCAAGCAAGCTCCAAAAGCCCCATTGAAAACAAAACACACAAATTTGAAAAGACATTTGGAACAAACTGTACCACATGCTTTATCGTATCCAAGTGAGTCTTACGATCTTAGTTGTTGGCAAAGTTTACCAAGAAAACATTTCTTTTTTGTCAAACATGCAATGTACAATTTTCTAAAACAAACTCATTACATGGAAGAGAAAAGTCCAGGGGAACTCTATGATCCTTTTAATGAACGAAACTCTATCCTCCGGCATGCTAGACATTGTTGCAAAATGATCTTATGCCATTAGCTAGACACATGGATCTTCAACTTACCGCTTTTGAAAAGATTCTTGACACTGAAATGAAATATGATTTAAAGTATGTCACGTCTCTTGAATATGAGTTTGATGAAAAGTGCTTAATCTTGGATATTCAAAAAGAATTTTTCATAAATTTGTTTAAGTCGTTCAAATCAGTGTCGTTCAACTTTTAGTATGAAAATGAAGATTTTGAACAAAACTCTTCTTTGGAAACTGAAAACATTTGTCTTAAAAGGAAAATAATCGAGCTTAAAGGAAAAGAAAAGATTTTTATACAAAACTGTGATGATGCCAAAATCAAGTTGATTTTGAAAACCTTGAAACAAAAAATATTGAATTAGAACACAATGTGGCATCATTACAAAGAGAAAATGAGCACTTGAAATAAATTTATAAAAACTTGTACGATTCAATCGAACGCTCACGGGTTCAGACACAAACCCAAACATGAAACAAAAATAAACTGAAGATTTGAAAAAGAAAAATTTTTGTTCTCAAATCACAAAAGTTTCCTTTCCAAATCCTCTGTTTGATTCTAATACTTCAGATCTTTAAAAGGAAACGGGGGAGAAAATGAATATTTTTGAAAATGAAAATCATCTACTTCAATCAAAAGTATTTGAACTTGAATTAAGGATGCTAGAACTGAATTTTTCAATCAAACGACCAAGTTCGAAAGCTATTTTGAAAGACTTGAAAAAGAAAATATTATGTTTGAACAAAAATTGGCTCGTAAGATTGATGATTCTAAAGCCGAAAAAGATTAATTTTTTAAACAAATTGCTTTTTAGAATTAAAATTGGCATTCCAATATCATCTTTCTCTTAAAAAAGAATCCAATGATTTGAGAACTTCATACAATGCTTTAAAAGTGAAGTTTGATTCTCTTAACTGATCAAAGGAAAAAGCACTTGTTTCAAATGTTTCAACACCAAAAGTAAGTGTTTCGAAGAAGGTTTACGGGTGAATCTTCAAAACCATTTTGAAAAAGGTTTCTCATTTCTGACTTATTCTTCGTAAAGGGAAGGAAGTTTTCAAAGAGACCTAATTTTTATGAAGTATTTACTCCTCAAAAGGTTTCAAATGCAAGTGCTTCAAAGAAAAGACTCAAGCATTTCAAACTCCACACTCTCATTTTACACTGGTAAAGCAAGTGTGGAGACCAAAACAAAGTCATTCAAAACCTTTCAAATATTCAAGATTAGAAATGCTTTCTCTGCACTACAAGAATGACTTTGCTTTGAACATTCCAAATACTGGAAGGTTTTCATTCATTACAAAAACAATTTCTCAAAATGAAACACCGAGTTTCAACAACAAATGGAAATCTTCTTCTTCAGATTTTAAAATTCCAAGAGAGACACCGGATTTCTCAAAAAAATTTCATAAGAAAAAGAGTTTTAAGTCTCCATTGATTCTATGATTGTTATTTCAGAATGAAACACCGGTTTTCAGTCCTCGTTTGAATTCAACATCTTTAAACCGGATTAACACAACTTAAAAATGTTTTTCAAAAAATTTGGTAAACCCGATGGCATCGTGCTTAAATGGGTTCCAAAGATTGTTGTCTAATCTGATTTCATTATGGCTTGTGTACACTCAGTACACAACCCGGGCTTAAACATAATGGCTTATGCACACATATCAGTATATAACCCGATTTTCAAAGAAATGACCCTATTGTACGTTAGTGCGACAATCCTAATGGATAAGAAGTGAAGACTTCTTAATCTTGAGCAAAATTTATTCTAAAATTTTCAAAGGGTTTTTTCAAAACCTTTCAAAATTTTGCTCAGGATTTTCAAAACTTTACTCCCTAATTCACTCCAAAGTTAAAAAAATTACAAATCATGTTAGTTTTGAGGGGGAGTATTTCAGAATATATTTCAAAACCTTCAATCCAAAACCATTTGTAGATCAAAATTTTAGTTACTGATAAGTCTTAAATTGTTGAATATTTATCACATGATTATTACTCATATATTTCATGTTTATATCTGAATTGATACTTAATGTGACAACCCGTACTTTCAGGTCATTTCTTGACACAATTTATGCCTCATTATTTCAACATTTATTGTAAACTTGGTTTACTTGTTCCAAATTCGCGTAACCTTTATGGTTTAGCGGCGAATTCATGATCATAACATCACGAACATTTCATATGGACTAAGATCAGTCTACATTTCATTGACATCATTTGCATCATATTAATTCATTCATGACATTTCATTTCACATTTAACGCGTGAATTTTTATATTAAATAAACGTTATCGCGTGAGTTATTATTTTGAATATTTAATCCGTTACTTTCAAAAATGATCCCGACATATTTTTATACTTACATTTAGTTATATAAACTATATTTTGAGTTTTCCTAGTGTTTTAAATTTATTTGGTACATAAATCGTTAAATTTATATTATTACGACACTTTTCTTAAAAATCATCGATAATTATTTTATCACCGAATTTCACAAGGAATGTATTTTACAATTTTTATTATCTCATTACATTCTATCTTGACCTATTAAAATTTACTTGTACCAAAACTACCATTTACCTTTATTTGTACATTTCCTACACAATTACTTACACATCTTTGACAAATTATACAAGTATATATACAATAATTACAAAAGAAAAAAAATATATCTTTGTGAAACATGATCCATAAAATCCGGTCCAAGAGGTGATCATTAAATGAAGCATGGTTTGTGATTGTATACATTATTACATATACTAAAAGTCTTACTTGTTTACTTATTCTTTCACCTCAAAATAATTTCACAAGTATTAGTAGCTTTTCTTTCTCTCTTTTGGTTCTACATAACCGGCCATCAAGAGGAGCTCAAAGGGATCATCATATTTTTTTTCAAGTTCAAGCATTTAAACAATCTAGTTAATACTCTTTATTAGATTTTGAAATAAAAATCTAGAGTATTTAGGTGTAACCTTGGTTCTTATCACCTCATCATAGTACTTGTAAGCATATCATTTACATTTTCATGTTTCCTTTTCATTTTATATTCATCTCTTCATTTTTGGAACAAGCATGCAAGACTTGTGTTGTTTATACCATTTTTACATGATTTTTAGATATATATATATATATATGGTCATCCTATAAATATCCCCTTGGTATTCTTTGGTCTTGATGATGATTAGGAACCCATGACACCCTAAGAAGGTGTATGGTAGGATTAGATTAGCTTTGGAGTTGATTTGAAGGGATTAGAATAGGTTTTGTCCGAGAAAAACTATTTTCGATAACTATAAAAAAGGTTCTGTCCTTGTTTCATTTTTCTGGAAAATCCGACAGTTGGTACGAAACTTTGGCCTTGATATTTAGAAAATATACTTTAAAACGAATCCGTGGCCGCTTGAACGGATGAAAACGGACTTATAACGAAGAAGTTATGGATTTTACAAGTTTGTGACGAAATATATTATTTTCGAATTTTGAGAAACTGTTTTACATTGTTTGGGTCAAAAATGAGCCTTAAGCTTCACAAATTATTTCGACTTCTCAAAAATATATTAGTTTACTTGATACGAAGCTAAGGACGTATTATCGTGAAAAGCGGATTTGAAACGACAAAGATATGCATGTTTTCATAAACTTGCCGTAACTATTATTTTCTAAAAACTATATTAATTTACGATACAAGTGTTACGGTGGTATAACGTCCATGTTGAGGGTTTTTTTAACGAGGTTGTGAAACTTTTGGAGCGAAATGTCTTCTAGTAAAATCAAGATCACCGAGCATATTTTCTAAAACGATTAACCGTTTGTATAACGGAGTTGTAGTAAATTATTTATGGATGTCTAAACTTTGCCGAAACTCATTTTTAACCAACATATTAGCCAAAATCACCATCTTTAACCCTTATTATCTTTATGTTCGAGACCTTCTGGACGAAAACTTCTGAACTGAAACTCCTAGATATCGATACAAACTTTCCAAAACCGTCGAGTTCGTTCTCTAACGATCGACGTACACCGTTTTACGACTAGTTTTCCAAAGCCATTTTTGTTAATTTCAAGAAATTTCCGACGACATTGTTTTACGTCGAAAAGTGAAAATTTCACCATAAATCATTATAAAACCATTGTAGGATGACATTTTGACGTAAAAACTTGAAAAGTGAATTTTGAAGGGTCAAGGCGTCAAGCAGTATTTTTTCGACGACAAGTATTATTTTCAAAACTCGCAAATGGTATAAATAACATACGAAATGCACGCATAACATTACATTGCAACTCATTACGTATCATATCCTTCACAATAGGTCAAGATTAACGTATCACATTACATCTCGGTGTACTCACTTTTGTCTTCGCATCATTCCACCAAGTGAGTTTCATAGCCCCTACTTTTACGTGCTTTCATAACTGTTTTGGGGGAGATACATGCTCAACTATTTTTATGACTATCATGATTATTTGAAACTACATGCTTAACTGAACTTAATGTTTAGTCATATCTTATATCATAAATCATTGAATGAATGTCTTGGGATTATCATTGGGTGAATGTCTTGGGATTATCATTGAATGAATGTCTTGGGATTACCATTAAATTTGAATGTCTTGGGAACATCATTGAATTTGGATGTCTTGGGATTTTCATTGAAGCGAATGTCTTGGTATAATTATGTCAAGTAAACATTGATACATTAAGTCATGCACTATTATGTGAATTCATTTGACATCATGCGCTTGAACATAAACTATATACATTTTGGCAATGGGTTGTGAATACACGGGTTGCAAGTTTTGTATGGGCGGAACTTGGGCCGAGTGGATTCTGAGGCCTTTCTTGCATAAACGATTTTGAAAGGCTTTACATTTCAACACAAACTCTATGAACTCACTCAACCTTTGTGTTGACACTTTTAGCATGTTTTATCTCGTATCTAAGGCATACACTTCATGGCATGCATGTGGACACATCTTAGAGTCGCGGTGACGACGCGTCTCACTTGGGTTTACATACTTTAAAACATCGTTTGAATTGTAACAAACTTATTTCGCACAAGTTGATTTTCTTATGGGACCTATATTTTGTAAACTCGATTGTTTTATTAAATCAAGCGATGTTCTTTTCAAACGACACTTTAGGTCGTTCAATATAATGTGATTGTGATGCTATGACATCAATCCCAAGAATTTCATTCATTGCAAAACAAGTAATTTGGGGTGTGACAGTTGGCATCGAGCTTGATTATAGAGAACTAGGTTGCATCATTGACCCTAGACTATAACTACATTATCATAGCATCTCATCATTTCATCATAAGTGCATGTTCACTTTACATGCGGTTTATCATTACATTTTTTCGAGTTATTTACTTTCATTTCACATCAATTGTCACATGGATGCCCTTAAATGCCCATTCCATTATTCTTTCTTCATACTCTAATGTGGAGAATTCCTTGTCATTCCCTATCACAATTTTCACATCAATCGACTCATCACCGATAACGTTGAATACCGAGATAAACCTTTAAATAGGGCAAAGTCACTCTCACTTCTTTGTTTCACCACTAACATGTCGAGTTACACTTTATTCACACACTAAGTTACTAAACCATTATACATTTGAAACACTTACGACACATCATAACCCATTTCGTAGGAAACCGTCGATCATTTTGAAAAATAACCTCAAACTTATCGTTTCTTATCACATTTCTTTGAAGCGCTTATTATTAACATCGGATTTTGCTCGTCTCACATTTCCTCTTGTTTTGAAGAAGATATGGCAATCAAGAAAGCTACAGTTGAAATGACCCAAGCGGCTATTGAAGTTAGTGAATGATAGCATTGCTAATGCTCTAAGAGTTGAAAGGAAGCGGTGGGCTGCTTACTGCCGAGGCCGCGATCTTCTTTGTAGCCGCAAGGCTTCTTCTTCTTCATCGAAATGCAGGAGGATCCGGAGTTAAGAGCTGTTCTTACAAGGATTTCAAAGTGGAGATCCCACCAAGTTTAAAGGGATGAAGGAGCCACTTGCCATGGTGCGATGGTTCGAGAAATTGAGTCTGTGTTTTGCTTTGTGTTTGCGCGGATGATAGTAAGGTCAAATATGCTACAAGTACATTACTCGATGGAGCATTGTCGTGGTGGAATTCATATGCTCAACCGATTGGAATGGAGAATGCTTTCAAGCTTACTTGGGAGCAATTCAAGAGTTTAGTGACTAAGTTTTGTCCTCGACGGAGTGAAAAAGTTGAGAGTAATTCTATGAACTAGAGACTATTGGGTACGATATTGACACTTACATTCGAAGGTTTCAAGAATTGGCCGTGTTATGCCCATCTATGGTTTCGGATAATGAGAAGCTACTGGAGGCTTTCATTGAAGGACTTCCGAAATTATTCAAGGCGATGTGACTTCTTCCCGACCCATAAACGATTGAGGAAGCTATTCGATCGTCTCGAAGCTCATGGCGGAGTAGTGAAGAGAGGCAAGTACCCAACACCAACCAAAACAACAACAACCCCAACAACCGCACCAACTACAACAATAACCAAAACAACGACAACAACACGATAACCAAATCAACAACAACAAAAGAAAATGGGAAAATGACCGAGGAGGTTACAATAACAACAACCAAAACCGCAACACTAACCATCATCAACAACAAAAAGAGGGCAAGAAGCGCAATGGTATATGTTCTTTGCGCCAATAGAAGGCGAGAGGTTATCTGGAACCTACCCACTATGTAATCGATGTAAGTATCATCACACGGGACTTTGTCTGTTAAGTGCTACAAGTGTCAAAAACTAGGACACCATGCCGGGAATTGTAGAGGCAAGACCATAGTTACGTGCTTCGGATGTGGGGAGCAAGGACACTATCGAAGTCAATGTCCTCAAAACCAAGGTCAACAAGTCGAAGGTGCTCATGGGAATGTATATATGTTAGAGGAGGAGGAGGAGCTCGTCAAGGTATCAACGACGGAAGGCGAAGAAGTTCGGAAACTAACGAGCTTTATTTCTCCTTATGTACTATGTCGTACCAAGTTTATGTCTAATCATCGTATCCGAAACTTTATAACTTAAAGATGTACTACTTTTGCTAAACCACTCGTTGTAAAATATTCTCATCTATCGTACTTTATTTTCTTTCCGATTTGTTATCATTTACGAGATTTTAATTCTTTTACTTTATCGATCATTTTAACGACACTTCTCCATGTCTTCTCCTCGATGTTCATCACAATTTTAACATCATTGACTCAACACCAAACAAACATATGAGTCGATTAGTCCAAGCATTGCATAGTTACTCCTAAATTATACATAGCGATCACCTATGTCTAATTCGGGAAGAATCATGCGATGAAGGGAGTAGTAGGCTTATATGTGTAAGCAATTCCGTAATCGAGCCAAATTTTCAAAGTCCTCCTTCAAACCAATTTAGCCTAATCTCATGCGGTTCTTGTTTGATGAGTTGTGAGATTAAGTGAAAATTGGTTGGTAAAAAGTCTTTGAGGGTTTTGCTCGAGAATGGAAAGTTTGCCACATCAAACCCTAAACCCGATAGACCAACTGAAGCTGAATTCGGGATGAATTCCTTTTTAGATGGGCGAATGTGACAACCCGTACTTTCGAGTCATTTCTTGACACAATTTATGCCTCATTATTTCAACATTTATTGTAAACTTGGTTTACTTGTTCCAAATCGCGTAACCTTTATGGTTTAGCGGCGAATTCATGATCATAACATCACGAACATTTCATATGGACTAAGATCGTCTACATTTCATTGACATCATTTGCATCATATTAATTCATTCATGACATTTCATTTCACATTTAACGCGTGAATTTTTATATTAAATAAACGTTATCGCGTGAGTTATTATTTTGAATATTTAATCCGTTACTTTCAAAAATGATCCCGACATATTTTTATACTTACATTTAGTTATATAAACTATATTTTGAGTTTTCCTAGTGTTTTAAATTTATTTGGTACATAAATCGTTAAATTTATATTATTACGACACTTTTCTTAAAAATCATACGATAATTATTTTATCACTCGAATTTCACAAGGAATGTATTTTTACAATTTTTATTATCTCATTACATTCTATCTTGACCTATTAAAATTTACTTGTACCAAAACTACCATTTACCTTTATTTGTACATTTCCCTACACAATTACTTACACATCTTTGACAAATTATACAAGTATATATACAATAATTACAAAAAGAAAAAAAAAATATATCTTTGTGAAACATGATCCATAAAATCCGGTCCAAGAGGGTGATCATTAAATGAAGCATGGTTTGTGATTGTATACATTATTACATATACTAAAAGTCTTACTTGTTTACTTATTCTTTCACCTCAAAATAATTTCACAAGTATTAGTAGCTTTTCTTTCTCTCTTTTGGTTCTACATAACCGGCCATCAAGAGGAGCTCAAAGGGATCATCATATTTTTTTTCAAGTTCAAGCATTTAAACAATCTAGTTAATACTCTTTATTAGATTTTGAAATAAAAATCTAGAGTATTTAGGTGTAACCTTGGTTCTTATCACCTCATCATAGTACTTGTAAGCATATCATTTACATTTTTCATGTTTCCTTTTCATTTTATATTCATCTCTTCATTTTTGGAACAAGCATGCAAGACTTGTGTTGTTTATACCATTTTTACATGATTTTTAGATATATATATATATATATGGTCATCCTATAAATATCCCCTTGGTATTCTTTGGTCTTGATGATGATTAGGAACCCATGACACCCTAAGAAGGTGTATGGTAGGATTAGATTAGCTTTGGAGTTGATTTGAAGGGATTAGAATAGGTTTTGTCCGAGAAAAACTATTTTCGATAACTATAAAAAAGGTTCTGTCCTTGTTTCATTTTTCTGGAAAATCCGACAGTTGGTACGAAACTTTGGCCTTGATATTTAGAAAATATACTTTAAAACGAATCCGTGGCCGCTTGAGCGGATGAAACGGACTTATAACGAAGAAGTTATGGATTTTACAAGTTTGACGACGAAATATATTATTTTCGAATTTTCAAAAACTGCTTTTACATTGTTTGGGTCAAAAATGAGCCTTAAGCTTCACAAATTATTTCGACTTCTCAAAATATATTAGTTTACTTGATCTGAAGCTAAGGACGTATTATACGTGAAAACGGATTTGAAACGACAAAGATATGCATGTTTTCATAAACTTGCCGTAACTATTATTTTACGAAAAACTATATTAATTTACGATACAAGTGTTACGGTGGTATGAACGTCCATGTTGAATTTGTTTTTAACGAGGTTGTGAAACTTTTGGAGCGAAATGTCTTCTAGTAAAATCAAGATCACCGAGCATATTTTCTAAAAGCGATTAACCGTTTGTATAACGGAGTTGTAGTAAATTATTTATGGATGTCTAAACTTTGCGAAACTCATTTTAACCAACATATTAGCCAAAATCACCATCTTTAACCCTTATTATCTTTATGTTCGAGACCTTACGGACGAAAACTTCGAGCTGAAACTCCTAGATATCGATACAAACTTTCCAAAACCGTCGAGTTCGTTCTCTAACGATCGGCGTACACCGTTCGACTAGTTTTCCAAAGCCATTTTGTTAATTTCAAGAAATTTCCGACGACATTGTTTTACGTCGAAAAGTGAAAATTTCACCATAAATCATTATAAAACCATTGTAGGATGACATTTTGACGTAAAAACTTGAAAAGTGAATTTTGAAGGGTCAAGACGTCAAACGAGTATTTTTTTCGACGACAAGTATTATTTTCAAAACTCGTAAATGGTATAAATAACATACGAAATGCACGCATAACATTACATTGCAACTCATTACGTATCATATCCTTCACAATAGGTCAAGATTAACGTATCACATTACATCTCGGTGTACTCACTTTTGTCTTCGCATCATTCCACCAAGTGAGTTTCATAGCCCCTACTTTTACGTGCTTTCATAAGCTGTTTTGGGGAGATACATGCTCAACTATTTTATGACTATCATGATTATTTGAAACTACATGCTTAATCGAACTTAATGTTTAGTCATATCTTATATCATAAATCATTAAATTTGAATGTCTTGGGATTATCATTAAATTTGAATGTCTTGGGATTATCATTAGAATTTGAATGTCTTGGGATTACCATCAATGAATGTCTTGGGAACATCATTGAGTGGATGTCTTGGGATTTTCATTGAATCGAATGTCTTGGTATAATTATGTCAAGTAAACATTGATACATTAAGTCATGCACTATTATGTGAATTCATTTGACATCATGCGCTTGAACATAAACTATATACATTTTGGCAATGGGTTGTGAATACACAAGGTTGCAAGTTTTGTATGGGCGAACTTGGAACCGAGTGGATTTACGTGGCCTTTCTTTGCATAAACGATTTTGAAAGGCTTTACATTTCAACACAAACTCTATGAACTCACTCAACCTTTGTGTTGACACTTTTAGCATGTTTTATCTCAGGTATCTAAGGCATACACTTCATGGCATGCATGTGGACACATCTTAGAGTCGCGGTGACGACGCGTCTCACTTGGGTTTTACATACTTTAAAACATCGTTTGAATTGTAACAAACTTATTTCCGCACAAGTTGATTTTCTTATGGGACCTATATTTTGTAAACTCTGATTGTTTTATTAAATCAAACGATGTTCTTTTCAAACGACACTTTAGGTCGCTCAATATAACTGTGATTGTGATGCTATGACAATCAATCCCGTGAATTTCATTCAGTACAAAATGTGTAATTTGGGGTGTGACACTTAATTGTTTTAGTTTTCCAAATTTAGTATTATGGAGGAATAATACAAAAGACATGATTTGAGTTGCATTTGATGATTCAGATGCAAGCTATAAAAGAGCATAATCGCGTATGAAACTCGCCATACAACATATTTATATCCGAAGAATTCACTAAGTATTGGTGAATATTAAAGCATAAAACTTATTTAAAACTAGCAATACGCCCTATTTGGAAGCTCTGCATTCAAAGCCCAAGGCAACCATTAAAGGGATATGGCGTATGAAACTCTGACCATATGCCATATTGAAAATCGTATCCCGAGTCAAAGTATATCGAAGATTTGAAGGTATTTTAACTCTGGCAATACGTTGTATGTAAAAGATATGCATAATATGCTTGGAATATGATTTTTTCATCAGCAGTTAAGATATACAGAATATGTCATATTCCCTATGGATACGCCGTAATCCATCCCTGATAGAAGACTATAAATGCAAACCCTATATGAGAGTTTTTCATATCATTCACTCATCACTCTCAACCACAGCCCAATTTCACCATTCCAAGGCCCCAAGATCAGTCCCAATAGCTAGGAGATCAAGAAGAGAAGGTCTCGTATCATGACATTAGGTTTAATCATTCAATTTGGATATCAATTTCATCATGATTTCTATTTGTTCTTCATTTGAATTATCTTATTGTGCTTTTATGTACATTATGGGCTAATACCCTTGGGTGTTAGCCATGTTTATAGATATTATATGATAGTCATTTCCATTTATTTAGATTTAATGTTTAATATTGTTTATTTTATGTATTTATTGTTCAATATGTGCTTGTTTGGTGCTTCAAGTAGTCATACAACAACTCGTAGTTTGCTTTGTGAAGATCTTTAGCTTGACGGATGAATGTAACATACTTTTCCCAATTAGGACCAAGACAGCTTAGGAACTTTGTGTTGATTGCAATCCTTGGCATAATGATGTTGTGTCTGTCCAAGTCATTGATGATGTCTGTAAAACAATGATAGTATGACTCTAATGATTCCCCTGGTTCAATCATGAAGTTCTCATATGTTAAGTAAATTTTTGATTTCATGTCTTCCTGATTGAGTTTTGTGCCTTTCATTAGAAGATGGATGTGATCTCACATTGCTTTTGCAGTTTTCTGAGCATCAACACTACGAAGAATAGGATTGGGTAAACCCAAAAGGATATATTGCATTGCAAGTTCATCAGCTTCAAAATGAAGTACTTGTTCAGCAGTGAGTTGATCCATTGTGAGAGTGGAAGTAACATCATCTCTTGGTGGAGTAGCATTTGTATCTCCGGGTACTGTTGTAGTAGGCATTTGAAAAGGACCTTCAAGGATGACCTTCTTCAAAAACTTACCATGTGGTTTCTTAGGATCACAGAACCTAAAGAACCGCGTCACCCATTGATCATAGTTTCCTGGAGTGAGCATTGGAGGTCTATAAAGGGATCCAGCTTCATGAATGGATTGTTGGCTACTTATAGCTTCACACACCTTTGAAAACCAAATGGATTCCTTTTGCGTTTAACATTCATAACATACTTCTGTGGAAACTGATATTGAAAGTAGTTAGCATACTGATGTTGTTGTGGGTATTGCTGAAGGAATTATTGTGGTGGAAGTGGTTGTGCAATATGAGGAGGAAAGTAATTTCCAACTTGTTGTGGTTGTTGTTGAAATTGTTGTTGAGGATATTGTTGTAGTTGTTGTTTGGTAGTTAAGACATCTATGAAATTTGTGTAGATGTTGGATCTTTGTAGTAGAATGAAACTTGTTGTTGTTTGTTGAAGAAGTCCTTTAGGCGTAAACAAGAGTCTTAGGCGTAAACTGCGAGAGTTAAGCGTAAAGTCCTTTACGCGTAGAACTGTTGGCTTAAGCGTGAATTCTTCTTACACATAAGCTTTATGTTAAACATAAGTTTAGGCGTAAACTAACTCTTAAGTAAAGAACCTTAGGCGTAGATTGAACTTAGGCGAAAAGTGCTTACTCGTAGCTTTTAGGCTTAGGCGAAGATTAGGTTTTAACCAAAAATCCTTCACACTTGTCCAAGTGTGAGAGACATCCACAAGTCAAAGTGTTTTCAGGCTTATCTAAGCAAGAAAATCACCGAGTTACCATCAGCATTGAAGATCATGACAAAAATTCCTTACGCGTAACTGCTGACTTAGGCATAAAAGCTTAGGCGTAGAAATAGGGTTTCTTTAGGCGTAACTTTGATAGAATTCACCAAAACTTATTTTTATGCACTAAAATGTTTTATAACCTTGTTTTTAATGATGAAACAACTTCAAAATCACCAAAATAACAAGAAAGTTTTAAACTTGATGATCCAAGATGAAATTTGAGCTTACGTGTAAACTTAGTACACGAACCAAAAACAAGTTTAAAAACAATGTAATACAGTAAATTTTGAAAATTTTTGCAAAAACTAGAAACCTTAACACTAAATAAACCTTAACCCATAAGAATCTTGAGTTTACAAAAAAAAACAAAACTTTATGCAAATGAAAAATGAGTAATGTGAGAACTTTACGCGTACGATACTAAACTTCAAAACAAACGAGTTTCACCCAACTAGATGGCGTATGATACCACTGTTAGGTCACCATAAATGAACACAAGTATGTAGATGTTAGAAATGAGATGAAGAAGGGAAGGTTGAATCACAAAACACACATATGAAATGAGAAAGGTTTATGTGTAATACGTAAAGTGAACAACACCTCTCCAAGGAGAGGTTACAATGTATTTATAGGGGAAGGGAGCTAGGGCAACATATCTAGTCCCTTCCTTGGCCTTTTGGGCCCTTGCATAGGCCTATGGGCTTTCTACATGAGCCTAGCACTTAATAACAAACATAAAAGCCATAATTACACAACCTATTACATATACGTAAATGACTAACACTTGAAATACTAGTTATGAGTGATTCCAACAGAGTTTGATTATGGTCACGGGTTAGTTTTGGTTACGGATTTGATGGTAAATGGTTCCATGGGTTAAAAGTAATTTTGAAACATTTTGTAATAGTATCATGATTAACACGTCGAATTAAATTGTGATAAGGATATAAGTATTCGTGGTGTTGGAGTTAACTTGATATAAATATATATCTATACATATATATGGGACTACATATGACACGTCACTAATGCTGACTAGACATTTTAATGTTGACATGGCGCATCATTTGATGAGGTGAAAATGATGACTAAGCACAAGATTCGTTTACACAATTAAATTTTTTTTGTAGATCGCAAGGTTCGAACTTGGGTTTGGTGGTTCAAAGTCAAGCGCCTCAACCACTAAGGCAAAATACATTTTATGGTACAAACTCTTCTTTCCAAATTGGTATGCTTTCTATAATACAATATTCAAAATGAATGTCAAAACCGGTCAAACAATAACTCACCCCCAATTCATTCGGCCTTTCCAAAACAAACTCCCCAAAATAAAACGCATCCCCTAATTAAGAAACATATTTGAGTTTATCTATACCATGTTTAATCTTTTTTTTATCCTATGATTTTCAAAATGAGAAAAGCGTGTTATCAGCGATTATATGATTTTCTACAAGTCAATGTGATTCCATGATTTTCATATCAATGTTCAAACGATTACAACTCGAAGAATTTGTTCAATTCATCAAGCGTGAGAATTGAATGTTGATGTTACACGGTTATGGATTTTAACGGTTTCGATGACTTTCGAACCCAACTCATGGTAAGTAGATTATTCCTCTATCTCGCAAAGTAAATTATATTGCTCACAATTTTGTAAATTTGTGGGGATTATGTTGTTTTCGGTGTTGATATTTAAAACAATTTAATTAATATTGTTTTGTGCTTTTATCAAATCAACAAAGATGGTACTCATATGGACTTTGTTATAATGAAGGTCAAAGGCATCCAACTAAACATTTACATATTCACAGAACTTTGAACTTTGAAAGTAATCATCACAGAGAATAAGATCCAAAATTTGTGGAGCGGTCAAAGGCCGTTGATGCATACATTTTGTCAAGGAACTTTGAAGGTAAATATGTATTCTTTTGATGAGGTTTATTCTTTTGATTGATTAAATTGAGTATTGATATTTCAACTTTGGTTATGAATTAGTGATGATTTATTGTGTGGTAGTGAAATTAGTTGTTCTAATTGACGATCGGAGTTGACGATGTGGCTAATTACCTGTTATAATTTGGATCCACAATTTTAGTTATGTAAACTTAAGCTTTAGGCTGGTATAGGTTAAATTAGCTATTTTGTGCGACTATATATGGATGAAATGATACAATTTACTAAACTTTCTGATATAACATAAGTATTTAAACATTGTTCTTGATAATATTTCAGCACTTGGTATTAAGGGGTGTTTGGCATTGTGTTTTGTAATGATTTTTTGATTAGTGTGTTTTTGAATATTAATTCCGATATTTTCAGCTAAAACATTTTAGTGGTATTAAGTCATAACAAATTGGCAAAAATGTTTGATGTGCAAGTCATAAGACTACAACTTTTTAGTTAGTCTTTTCTATTCGATGAGTTAGTACATTACATTCTAACCAAACAAGCCTGCGACTTTCGAAAAGAAAGATACGGTCTTAACTAATTTGTTTATGTAGGACCTCGTGTTCAAAAGAGAAAGGCAAAAGCAATGTAAGATTTGTGAAAAATGTAACATCTTGGAATTAAGAGAAATAACTTCGCAACAAAACATAGTGAATGATTTAGAAACCGAACCAAGTATATATAAAATTAAAGTAGGTGGTATGTCCGCATTGATGCTTGGAAAGTTAACTCTTAACAAAGCGGAGCCCACAAATGATGAAACTGTTTTGACATTGATTCTAAGCACAAAGATCCTCGCATGTCCAGTGTATATGTTCTTTGAACTATATAATAATTTGCGTGTGACAGAGGTCTATATTAAGCTTTTGGCCTCCATTCATTAGTAAATACCACATTCTTTTACAACTTGCGTATGCACGTCAATTAGTTAAATAGCTTTATCATCTCGCAACTATGCAAGGTGCATATAAAGCACTGACGACTAATTATAAAAATATTAAAATTCCAACATTTTCTTTGTTCACTTATTCTTTGTAACTCCTTATATTCACTAAAGTGGAGGCTCTATTGATTATTCGAAAACGGTGCAATGTAACATCACACAAGAAATGCGTGGTATTCTTATTAACCGACTTATGGAGGTACAACTTTTTTGCATTCTTAGTGAATTCAAAGTTCGAAAATTTTATAACTATTAGATATATTAGTTCTATTATTTTTCTTGAAAGTTTGCATAGCCAACACGTTAGAGGCCCCATTTGGGGTAGAATTCTTTATGATTCATCAAATTCCTCTACTTATGTATTGCGATATTGTATTTTTCCATCGGTTTTCTTATAAAAGTGAAAATTCTAGCATACTTACTACTGAGTATAACTTACATTTCGAACAAATAATCTATGTTCTTTTGTTTTGAATTACACAATATTATCTTATTGTATGCTTGAGGTGGTTAATAATACATTTTGTTATCGTAATGTGTCCTCTTTACTCAACATTTCTGAACTAATTTATGTCTTTAAGTCTATAATATTAAATCCTTTACCCACCTAGTCGTTGTTGCCGACCAAAGTTAATTATCACTTATGTACTTGGTAGGACGAAAGACGAAAAAAGGAGGATCTTGAGAATCACAATTAGGCGTGCGGCTTGCTCACGAGGTTGACAAGCCAAATGGCCCAAGAGAGATTCCAAGTAAGTTGAAGTAATTTACACGATCAACTTTGTTTTCTATTTGTTAATATTATAGACTTAATTTTACTTTATTTTGGCACGTGCAATGCTTATATCTCATCGGGTAGTTTTTAATTGCCATTCGCTTAAATTGCGAATCGATATATCGCTTTAGCCATCGACTATTTATCGTGCATTTTCTTAAACACTCTTATCACAAGTGACCATTAACTACAATAATATTCAAGGAATGTCATTTGAAATGCTAATCCCTTCCTTGCATCAGGACCATTGGATGTTGAGCATACCGCTATCGTTACAAGAAACAATGAAGTGATTTCCAATACTAATCGAAAGTACGTCAGAAACTATAAACTTTAACAATTTTTGTAGACAAGTCATTTTTCTGCATGCATAAATACTTTTAACTTAATACTAACCGAAAGTCGTCAAAAACTATAAACTTTAACAATTTACGAGACAAGTCGTTTTTGCATGCATAAATACTTTTAACTTACCGTTTTAACATCTTAGATGAACATGTCTGTTACCCTTAAAATGGTTACACACATGTCATTTAGGCTCTAACAGTTGTAACATGCTAGACTATTGTTCTAATAAAATGTATCACTGGGTACAATATATACATGATTTGTGCTTTTGGAGGTCCCATGAGGGTATGTATTTGAATATAATTGACTACATTTTTTATGAGCATAACATTGATATAGAATCCGGATGCCTCAAGAAAGTGAAGGTTATGTCATAGCACAAAACCTCTTTAGTGTATTTTGATTGAACAAATAAGTGCATGTGTAATTTTTTCTTATTATCTTTTAGTAAATGAAAGTGCATTATATATGTTTTTAGCCACTAACATTGTTTTACTTAAGCGGTGGCTGTCTCAGTTTAAGTTGTGGTTAAACAAACGTTGTGTACGATGAAGATTTATTTCGTCTATGAATAAGCATAATGTAATTTACATTTTCTCATACTTTTCATTGTTCTTTTTACATATAATATATTGAACACTTTATTTTTGTTTCCAATTTTTGCGTGTAAAATATATGTAGGACCTTAGTTTTATCAACCTTATCACTTTACCAAGCAAACCCAACACGTATACAAGTATACCCACGTGAAACAAACACAAACAAAGCTTAGAAATAAGATGAGAAAGATGGTGACTTGAAGATATAAATTCGTGTATGATGTGAGACAAGATAAACACAAGATGTTGTATATTCAATAAAGAAAACACACACACACACACTACACACCCTCAAATGACCATTTGAGGGTATTTATAGTACAAGACACATGTTGCCTAAAGGCTTTCCATGGGCTTGGCTTGGGCTTCGTGGACTTGGGTTTGGACATGGGTTACACGCCATTATTCAATGCTAGCTTAACTAAACTAAAGCCCATTTAGCTTAGTCCAATCCACGAGCCCGTTGACTATTCTAACACGATATCTAACACACGATACAAAGTTCCTAAACGTGAATGACCATCACTTTTAATAAAACTATTAAGGCAACAATCTCCCCTAAGGGTGGTCATTCAAACGATGCTCCACTTGATTAGGTCTCTACTTTTCTTGAGCTAGGACTTTGTGTGTAGATATTGAATAGTCTTGATTCTTTGTTCCTTCATGCTTTGTGATCGGTTAATGTGGTAGTCTGCCGTTGTCAACCGTTGGTTAGGTGTCTCCACTTCATTCTCCATTTCTTTCTCCACCATGCTTACACTTCTATTTGTCTTTTGGTTACCAATGATGTAGTTCGAGTCTTTAAACTTTGTAGATTCTTTGACATTGACGAAGAATCATCTCCTTTGATTATGATGAGAACTTTCATGTGTTGTTGGTATGAGCATGTGG